>OU795040.1:65151004-65437026 GCA_917208275.1 Patella pellucida
AAAGGGGGTAATGTTTCAACAGTGATTCGAAACATTTTCTAAGTAAATAAATCATTCACCTTCAATGATTTGAGCACATCATTAGTCTGTAAACCAGTTGCTATTTCTTCTACACCTTTATCAGGTATTCTATTGAAGCACATGTCTAACTCTTGTAGAGTTCTGTTTACTTTCAGGGCCTTTCCCATACAACAGGCACCATCCAGACCAAAGCCATTCATACACAGATTTAAACATCGGAGACCGTAGTTTTCCTTTAAATAATACAACAAATGTATAATATATTTCAATATCTTCAATTTATATAAGTCGGCTGTGAGAGTTTGACAAAAAAAAATTATAAAAAAAGTCACTGGGAGACTTTCGTGGTAAAAGTCAAAAAAGATTTATGTTGTCGTTTGCATTACCGATAGCATCTAACAGTATACCTTCACAAACGGAATTCCATAGTACGGCCATTATGAAAGTCTGCTACCTACCAATGGGGTTTAAACCTACGATCACTACCAATGGCGTTTGGCCAATACAAGCTGATGCCAATTGTTCGATCATTAACAACGGCATTGAAAGGCACGAACATTACGAAAGCGTAAAACAATGTAATCATTATAACTGCCTACTAAAGTACAATCCTTACAAAAGACATTGTAACCTACCAACGACTCCTAAAAGTTTAAAAACGCAGGACATTGGTCCGCTGCTATGCGCCAAAACCAATGTCTAGCTTCGAAGCGATCATCCATGGAAGATAAAAACTATTACCACCCAATAATACATTCCACATCAGATATCGCTTTTGTGATAAATTTCATAATCTAGGCCTACTGCGATATCAAAAAGGAACTCCTTTTTTATTTTGAAAGACCAGTTCAGGTTTTTGTTATTAAAATTAGCTTATTTCTTATTAAAAAGGAACATTTTTTGATAAATTGACCATGATGGAAACACTGTTTCAAAATAAAGGACTTTGCAATAGTTGAATTGCTGTAAAAAAAAAAATGATGTATCACTACGCCATAATGGTAACCAGGTTCACTAAAAGTGAAATCTATAGCAAAGAATAAAATCTATTTATTTCTGCATGTAAGAAGGTATTGGGTGATAAGTAAAATCTCCCACTCGTCTTTTTTGATATAAAAAATATCAACACTTGATATCAAAAACACTCGTAGGAGATTCTCTATTTATATCTTATGCTTACCTGAACACCTTCCGCTATATAAACAGCACCACGTGTTCTAAATCTGTTCCAACTTAGATCCAGACTTTCTAAAGCTTCATTTACAGACAAAGCTTCGTTAAAACACTCGGCTCCTTTTTCTTCAAACTGATTATGACTAAGTAAAAGATGTTTAATTGTTGCGTTTTTCTGAAAATAAACAAAACGCACATTGAAAGCAAAATTTGAAAATACATGTACATGAAATCAACGTATTATAATATACATACTAATATTCAAATTGATTTTCAGTGTGTTTCTGGGCAATGTATTTATACCATTTAAATATTTAATATTTACATACCTGTAACATTTCACATATCTGTACAGCTGATACATCACTTAATTCATTCCCTGTTAAAATATAAAACAAATATAACTAGTCTCTAGAAAACAGTGAAGGGCATATTCTAGGCCAATATCTCCTCTATAGTGCGTACTAACCCCCCCCCCCCCCCGACGTGGTCCCCCCTTGTCAGCGGTGCACAACGGCGGGCCTGACTAGGACAGTTGACTATTCGTTTTGGATGGAACGATAAACCGAGGTCTCGTGTACACATTGGCTTGTACAGATTAGACCGTAGCGCCGCTGTCCGGACAAAATTTCGCCCATAGCACACTGTTAGACATATGCCCGTCTTCATTAGCCCAGTAGGAGCAGAACAGCAGGACGTTAAACCCTATTTCATTTCATTTTATTTCCATTTTTATGGTAATTTCGTGTAGCATTATTTACTTTAACGTTTATATTGCAATACAGCAGAATCTGTATACAAATTTGTATTCTATTGTCATTTATTAAAACAAACAAAAAACAACCGCATTAACATGTCCTAAATAAAATATCATTTATTAAAAGACATGGTGACATCATAACTTGGATTAATAGAGACTATAATATATCAACGATGGCTTGACCGACTGGTCTTAAATTTTACATACAGGCTAATTCTTCTGTATATCTTAATGTTTTATTCTTCACTAAATTTGTATGATGATAATGTGTTTATTTAACGAATTTTACAATTATGATGAAATCAAACTACATTATGATCTTGACCCTAACAATTGGGAAACTTAAATATCTTAGTTTCATTTTACATTTTAGCTTTATGTGTCAACGTTAGCTATTGACTTAATATTTGGAAGCAAAGCGGACAGTGATCGCACAGTACACAGAAATAAATGTAAACAAGATATTAGAATATATAATTAAAACCCTACCTGATAAATCTAGTGTTGTGACAGCATCGTTACGTTTTAATATATCACATAAAGTTATAACACCATCATTACCTATTCTGTTGTTTGCTAATACCTGCAAATAAAAACATGTATATAATATATAAGTGACACAAGAATAAATCAGAAACACGATATTTTGGTATTTAAAAAGAGAAAGGCTTGAATACCTAATTCCAGAATTCAATCTATGCAGAATAATTCAACGAGATTTAAGATATTTTCTAACTATTAGATAAAATAAGAATCAAATCGTTTGCATGTAATAAATGAGTGGTTGGGATATTATAAAAATCTGACAGATCAACGGATGGACGTGAGAGACATTGTTTGAGATCATTAATATAGCTGTTTAAGAGAGTGGGACTCAACACAGAACCTTGGTTGACTCCCATGAAGGGGTATATTTTGGGGATATATTTTCTTTGGTCTTTAAATAATGAGGGATGCTTTCGTACCTGGAAATAGTTAATTTAGATTAGAATATTGCCAATTTATTCCACCATCAAGTAATACGTGCGTGTATAATTTTCGTGACGTTCCAGACAAAAAGAGTAAGAGTAAGAATGAATGATTATTCAAATTTGTGAGGTAATTACTTAAAATTGTGAAACATTTATTTCTAGCTATTGATAATACCACAGTCAGTCTATTCTAAGAACAATAATTAAACTAAACTATTTACTGATATTGTCATTTTACATCGAATCAATGCTCGTGACTGTACCGTACTGTTGTTGCATATCATGAATATGGATACCCTTTGAAAGATAATTACTGATATTCAAAAAAACAACTGATGGTGGTTTTATCAGACTCACAAATTCCACATGAATGACTTTATTACTTTTTTTTGAAGTGTCCATTAAACTTATATCTAAATGCATTTGTCTATGAATATCATCCAAATCAATTTTTGTGCATACACAGTTTAAAATCACATGTTTTTTTATTTAAATGGGATGTTCTACCTACTTCTAGGAATATATGTATAATCATACGGATGACGGTTATGTTATTAGAATCAACTTTTAAAACCGTTTTAGACACAAAATTAAAGTGTAGTAGTTAATTGCGACATAAAATTTAAAAAAACCAAACCGGCTTACTAAAAACACGCGACTGGGTATTGCCAGTAGATCTGCAAGTTTAAACATCAACTTTTCCTTTGGGAAATATGCCCCAATCATAAAGTGACAGAGATTTAATTTTCCAAACAAAATCTATGTATTACTATCTTTATAACTTTACAGTAATACTCAGAAAAAATGTCAACATTGATTTTTTTGTCATCAAACATCAAAACCTACAAAATAAAGCTTATTCCATGATTTCTACCCGAAAAGCCGACGGATTTACATTAAACATCCCACTATAAGTAAAGATAAAGTTATTTCCTGATATATTGCATTATAATCTGATAGAAGTGAAACAAAGTCGGATCAAGTGCAAAGTTCGTCCAACTGACCTGCTTTGTGAAGAAATAAATAATTACAGTTTACATTAAAATATTTAATGCCAAAATTTAATTTATTCTGACATAATTTAATTTATTCTGACGCACATTAACTTATAGTTGGTTGTGTCTACTTCATGTGTGTAAAACGTAATTAACAACCGAGAGAAAACTGTTGGGTTGGAACTTCTTTAAGTGGCATTTAGTAACACAATAACACTATTTATGGATTAACACGTTTCGACGATGATACTCTCGTCTTTATCAAGCAAGTGATAAAGACGAGAGTATCATCGTCGAAACGTTGCATGTTAATAAACCAGTAATTGTTAATCCATAAATAGTGTTATTGTGTTACTGTTGGGTTGGGTCTGCTTCCTGAATGCAAAACATATTTGATAAAAAAACTTACTAGTTTTGTAATATAGATATTTTCACGTAACATATCCGATAAACAGACACAGCCATCTTCCTCAATATCATTACCTTCTAAATCTAATTTCTCTATCTTACTATTCATCTGTAAAATATAGTAATACAAATTAGAACGATGCAATACAGCTTCAGTAAACGTGATATATATAGCAAAGAATTATATGTATTTGTTTGTGCATATAAGAAGTAATTGGGTGATAAATAAAACCTCCTACTCGTCTTTTTTTGATAACCAAAAACATCAACACTCGTCGATAAAGTAAAGAAAAATCGGTAGAGCCTAGTTTTTTTTTTTACTTTATCAACTTGTGTTGATATTTTTGGATATCAAAAAAGACTCGTAGGGGATTCTCTATATAACCTAAAAACACCATGCCGCGTGCGCGACACAACGTATAGTAGGGATCAACAGCTTGTTAAAACAATACACATATAAGTGGTATAAAGTGTTCTTGGAACTAACATAAGATTTCAAATTCTATTTCAATAATTCGTTTGCGCGCAAGAGTCTTTAGCAGTGGGAGGAAACCGGAGGACACGGAGAAAACCCACGAGGTTGAACAGGCGATCCTACTGCTTGTCACGTGCCATTTGGGATTCGAAACTACGCCAGTTTACTCAATGACAGACTTTATGATACAGCTTACACGTGCTAACCATTCGGCCATCTAACCCCCAGTATGTTTTTATGTACATGTATCTCATTTAGTGCATTTCGATGTTGCTTATGGTTAACTTGGTCGAGTTAAATTGCGTGATTTGTTCAATTCCAGTTTAAATGTTAAAATATTGATTAGTGGTTAGTTTATGTTGATTTTGTTTTATTTTCATGAGATGGCGACATTTGGTTGACAAACTATACAACTGTATAATAGGGAAGTTGTGATCATGCGCATGATTAAACTGGGATATTATGACATACAATACCCAATGTCTTGTTTGTTATGTATATAGGCTATATCAGTAAATGTAAGGTAAGGTTTATGTATAATGTATAACTTTTTGGGACTCTTAGAATTCTAAAGCACCGCACTACTGCACTAAATTTACTTACTTACTTACTTACTACTACCCAGGTCAGATCGTAATTTTTAATAAGATGAAATGGAATTGTCTCATTAACAGAGTGCTTATTTTCAGTTTAACGGTTATATTTTATTTACTCTGTTAACAGTCTGCAAAGGGTCTTTTAAACAAACCTAATTAATTTACAGTTTTTAATTAAGTGATTTATTTCTTATTGATGTACTTCGTATTTTACTAATCATTATTGGCTACATTTAGACCTTTTGAGTACTGTATTTTTGTCACTAAACAGAAACCCAAGCCAGCTAGGACCCACGAATGTTAGGTATATTTTGCATAGACACGGAATTGCGTGACAGTTTTGCGAACTGATATACCACATGATATATTATTATAAACAATAATCAATGCTATTACGTCATTAACACAGTGAACCGTCCTTGAAATCCCGGAATAAGATACCAGGTCAAACCGGCGAACCTGTTTTGACACAGGGACCCACAGGTTTGGTAAACATTACTATTATATTATCAAAAATTGTCATTGATATCACGTCATTAACTCATTGAAATAACAGGGAATTCCCGAATGTATTATATATATTTACATACAGTATGTTATTTTTTGATATACAGGTGCAGTGTATCAAATATTACAGGTGAAATAATATATAATATATATATTGAAATAACCGGGAATTCCCGAATGTATTATATATATATATAAATACTTAATACATAAAGTATGTTATTATTTGATATACAGGTACAGTGTATATCAACTATTACAAGCTGGTGGTGATAGGCAGGTGAAATAATACATATATATGTAGGTTAGTCATGTTTTTATTTAATAATATTGAATTGATTCAAGGACAGCAATATTATGTATGGTTTACCCCTTGAAAATGGTGCAAGACTAGGGGCTTGGCAAGCAAAGTGTCTATAAAACTGAAGTCCAGATTATATCTTTGATGGTATGTTAAGGACCCCACACCGATGGGAGAGAAGGAGGGGGGGGGCTGAATTCCAGACTAACATTATGGTTCAATTTTTTTTCATTAATTCGCTTACGCATATGGGTTTTTAAGAGTAGGAGGATACCGGAGAACCTGGAGAAAACCCACAAGGCTGTATTTTATTATAAGGCAACTCTACTCCTTGTCAAGTAAAAACGGGAATTCGAAACCCAGAGGCGGACCCAGGAAATCATGTTAGGGGGGGGGGGGTGAGTGGTGATTTGTGGCAAATATCTATTTTTTATACCGTTATTTAAGGGGGCGAGCCCCTAGCCCCCCCCCCCCTTGGATCCGCCTCTGTTGAAACCACGCCACTAGACCCGGTGACAGACCTTATGATGCAACTAAATATACATGTATTAAGTTTAAGTAAACTTACTTTTAGTGGAACACACATTGCTCGGATACCCTGTGGACCTAAACCATGAAACCTCATACACACATCATTTTCCTGAATATGACGAACAAAATAAGATGCTGGTACAACCCCGGCTACCTCACAACTAGCTATATATCTCTTTTCTCCAGTTAAATCACTTCCTATATGTCGTTTCTCATCATCTAACCATTCTGAAAAGGTAATTTGATTTTTCTCTGAAGTGATTATGGTCCGGGTAAACAAGTATTTGGTTAGATAAAAGCTATCTGATTAAATCCTTTTTCGTTTCGTTTTTATAGTTCAAAATTTCGTTTAACTTGTCTTTAATACACTAGGATCTGGAAGAGTTGTTATTCAACTCGCGTTCTGCTTGAAATGAGGGGTCAGCCAATCAAATGGTCTGTCGAATCGGGTGCTTGAACTTTTTTTGCGCGAAACTGTGGGTAGACATTAGCAGCGATATAAATCAAAACAAAGCAAAGCATAGACACTTCCAACGTCGATTCTGATTGCTTACTTGACACCTGACGTGATCTAGATCTACATGTAGTGTAGGCCATCGAGAAATATAGATCTGTATTTTAATTAGATTGAGATAAAGGGGACGTAGTCGGCGAAGGCGGGAAGGGAAACGGAGGAGCGGTTATTAATCAGTAACCAGGAGTATATAGTAAGAAAAAGAGGAGCGTAGTTTAAGGGGCTGGATGAAGGACTACATTGTGAATGTGACGAGAAAGGGGTCAGGGATGGGGTTCATGACTTCATGATTTGATTTAGACAAATAGTATGCGAATCAAAATGGCATTTGATAATGCACTGCACTGCATATACACCATCTGGTATTAACTTGAGCCTTCAATATACTTGCTCCCCTTGCCACAGGCTCAAGGGTCAGTTCCTTATTTATTATACTAATAACTTACTGTCAATGTCCATTTCTAAATCCGTATCATAATCAGCATCATCCTCATCTGGATACACAACATGATCACTATTAGTTACACTAAACACATTGTCTTCAGTATCATCATCACTGTCATATTCTAGATTATAATTATCAAACTGAGTAATTAATATATCCTTCATTAGTTCATTCTGAGACTCTGTATCCGCACCGCCATGGCCGAGTAGCATCCTTGAAAATTTGGCACTTTTACACGACAAAGTGTTCTTAGTTCTTGCACTAGATGTACGCTGTAGTCTTTGTAACGTGTGTGATATCGTTTCAACATTTGACACACCGTTATCTTCCGGTGCAATATTGTCATTTTTATTATGGCTAGTATTGTTTTCAAGCTGGCTGTTATCGGGATTATCAGTAGTTAGTTCACCCCCTGCTGAGTTTTCAATATCTTTGATAAATGTTTCTTCTTCCGGTTGCTGAGTTACTAGGTCGTTTGCTTCCTGCACTTGTTTTGGCTCCACTACAATGTCAGCCATTTTGAGTTTTTCACTAAAAACCTGAAAGATGTATAAATTAATGAAAAATATATGTACACACATTTGACACTGACATGCAATAAGTTGCTCATTTTGTAATCCCGTAATAAAAGACCTCGGTAAATTCATTCGGTCATATCACAACCAGGGGTGCACGACTCATTGTATTTCATCCTATTTGACTTGGGGTGTTGGATGGCCGAATGGTTAGCACGTGCGCGCTGTATCATAAGGTCAGTTATTGAGTCAACTGGTTGTAAGGTGACAAGGAGGAGGGGCGCCTTTCCAGCCTCGTGGATTTCCTCCGGCTCCTCCGGTTTCCTCCCACTGCTAAAACACCCCTCCCCCTCCCACTCCCCCATTTTGTGTCACAGTTTCAGCCATGTATGGTTATCATTATCCAGTGTACAACGTTGGCTCTAAAATATAAGATGTAACATGTTTTATTAGCAAATTACTAATATTTGATATGTAGATATCATAAGACAACAATCTATTGTATATAGGAGATTAGTATTACGGCGGGTCGGTTATGGTTCAACAAGGCTATAATCTTTTAGTTACAGCGGATTATCTCTATGTTATTCAATCAACCGTGCGGGTAAATTATAATACATGTAGCCTATATAGGCCTACATATGTGTGACTAATGGTTATGGGATATATTTAGTTTTAGTGTGAATCGTATTTTCTACTCCAATAACTGCTGTGACGTAACAAGGCAGTTTATTAAATAACAGGATTTATTTATAATGACGTGAAAAAAACCTATAGAAAAAAATATTAAACTAATGTTATAATGTCTCAAATCCATCATTATTATTAAAATCGAATACGCAAAAAATCAAGAGCAGAATTATTAAAAAAAAAACAACATTTTACTGTTAATGAAGCTAAAGCCAATTTTTTCCATAAAATTCGAAATTGAAAACACCAATTAAATTAGTCAATTTAAATCAATGTTGGTGTTGTTATCTTTCCATGAAAATATGGGATCGTAATATCAAAATATTTAAGACACAGTGAACATTTTAACATCAGAAATTACAATAAAAATATTAAAATTTGAATAATATTTACGATTCATTTTACATTAATGTGCTTTAAGACACATTTTCGTCAAGTTTAAAGCGAGAATTTCATAAGTCAAAACTTAATTATTTCTATGTCTCGCTTAATAGGTTTTCAACTCACTATTATACGTCCATCGGCATTATTTCCCACTCTTAAAAATCATTGACAAAGGAAATAATAACTCAATTATCCCCCATTGCCTCCATGCATGAGCTTCTTTCAAACGTTGAAATTTGAAGTTGAAAATGACTTTTTTGCCAATTTCTCAGCTGGCAATAGTGGATTATAGGATTAATAAGATTATTCTTTAACAAGATAAGACTGTTTATGGATACCATCTATTTTAAGGCTTTATTTCAATAAATTTTTAAAATATAACTGAAAAATTTGAAATTGTAGCTTACGTCCTTTAAAAATAAAATTCTAAAGGTCGTAATACGTTTTGTAAATTTATGAATCAATAAAAGCTAGAACATCCGCGTTGATCGAACAAACACTTGTAACATGTTTAAAGGCAAAACCAAGATCGTCCACACCTGTCAAAAATATGTACTATTTGAATGTAAGGACTGTTATAAAGCAATTAAGCGCATTCGATTCTTAATAAAAGCTTCGCGAAGAAAGGGATGGTTTGTAGGACAAAATTCAAAGTAGCCTACTTTTGATTGTATACAGTATTAAACTTTCATTATGACATGTTGAAGCTTTGGTGACTATATTTGTAACACGCTGAAGATGTCTTCTAGGAATATGTAGCATACTGTAATTCTCTTTTTTTATATTAAAAATTTCTAGAATTTGCGGTAGGCCTATGTTTTATCATCAAACAATAAAGATTTCGGACAAAATTAAGAATAATGCTATTTTTTATTTGCTCTGTTCAGAAATATGTGTCAAACTCAGAGGAAACAAACTCTTAACTGAAACCCTTACCAATATTCATGGTTCTCTATAGGGTCCACATATTGCTCTTCCACCCCCGACGGTAGAGTTTTATTCCTTTTGTAGAGAATATTAATATTATAAGTGAACCGGATATCGCCATATTTTATCGATAATAAAGATAAAAAAAAGGGCCATGTATTGATTTATGGATTGTAAATGGTACTCAAAATATCATATTATTTTAATGACTTCACGGACAGACATGCGCGCTGAAATAACCAGGACAGACATGATGGTTAACCCTTTGTAATATTGGCATTCGAGTTTCTGATTTTATTGCTAACGTCGTAGTTTGAAATTTAAAGAAAGTTTAGTTGGTCGAACAGATGGCCTTACCATGCTCGAAGAAATTTATCCTAGGAGCAACCACTATATTTTAGTGGGTTGGTAAAACAACTTTTTTATTTGGTATTCACGACGATCACTCACTATTATAATTCTGGCGAAGATATAGTCTTACAATGAGTTGAATGGGGGTGGGGGTATTTCGCGAAAAAAATATTATCGAGATTGGGACAGGACCAAGACAAATGTTTATAAGACACTTCATTTCACACATTATTAACATTCGTTAACATTTTCTGTGATTCCTCCTTTAAATAGGCTTCTCGGTTTAAATGTTTTATCTGTTTACGTCTGGAGAGAGATAGAGAGAGAGAGGGGGAGAGGGAGAGGGAGAGAATGGCGTTTAACGTCTACTTGACACAAACTAGGTCATTTCGGGACTAAAATGGTTCAATTTTATTTCAATAATTCGCTTGTGCGTAGAGGTCTTTAGCAGTGGGAGAAAACTGAAGGACCCCATTCCTTGTCACGTACACGGTACAACAAGGGAATCGAAACCAGTTTGCTTATGGAAGAATCGTCTAATCAAACAATAAGTTATTCTATTTCACTGATGAGATTTGGACTTACCTAAATCAAGAGAAGATCCTAATAATTGTTAAACACCATTATTCTAATTTCCAACACAAGACCCTTATCGTTCCGTATAATGATCCAACTGCTAGAATGGCTGTTTCCAGAATAACCACTTTTTATGCTCAAAGCTTATAACAATAACGATAGCCTAACCCCTATCCTTCTAGCATGACCGTTTCCAAAATAAGTATCTTATTGTTTATAGCTTATGATAATAACGACAGCCAAACCTTATGTATTGTTTAATACAAACTGGGTTTAGAGACCATGATTGTATTGTAGTAACCGTAAGCTTATTTAATGCATGACTTATTTCTATAACAGGTAAGACTACTACCTGTAATTATGTAATTAAAAGAAATTACGTTTTGATCATATACGTTATTGGATTATCGTTCGAGTGACTTCACCTTTAATCTGACATAGATTAATCTGGATAAGCTCAATTCTCAATGGGTATCTAATGAAGTACTTGTAAAGCCAACGTCGCCGATCTCGAAATAAACTCAATTCATTAGCCAATATTTTTTTTCAAAAACTGGGCCTATATTTTATAGTGTTATTATCTACCGTAAACACAACAGTGCGTGTCTATTTATGTTGACCTTTGTTTCTTATGACAATTTTATTTCCGTGCAAAATTAAATTTATAGGTATAGTTAAATTATTGCGGAACGACACCAAATCAATTATAGATCGAAGCTCTGATTATTTACTAAATAGCTTATCTGTTCTATGGTAACCTTTATGTCCACAAAACCGTTTGTTAATATATAGATGAAGAAACCGACAGACTCCAAGATAACCAACGAGGATGGACATGCGACCCTATTATACTCCTTATTTACTTACAAGCTGGGAATCGAAACCACCGGACCCGTGACTGTCTCCGTGGTTTCTTCTACCAAGTAACATCCTCATCTTCTATAATCCTAACACAGATCCTATTTCGCTTCGTTTTTTATACTTCAAAATTTCGTTTTACTTGTTTTATTACACTTTGTGTAGTGGAGGTCACCGAAAGTATAATAAAACGAAACGAAATATAGATCTGTATTTTACTCAGATTACTTTAATCCAAGTCCAAACGTTCACTCTATTTAGCTATATAAGTAGTAACCCGTTCGTCCTCGGATATACATACTCCATATCACCTCTCGTTCACGTTGGTTTAGTGTTAGTCTTCAAATCGAATCCAAGCTGCGTCTCAGACATTTTGCATTTTGATATTTGGACGACACTCAATATGTTTTTTTTACACGTCTCAAATCACACTGATCAGCAGTGAATATTCGCGAGGCCGCTACAAACACTGATAAGGATGACATCGATGCGACATAATGAGTTCCCAATATTAACTTTTTCCCTCCGACAAATTAAATTCTAAAACTTTTTATTTATATATTAGAAAAATAAATAAAGACGTTTGAAGTATTTGTAGGTAAAATATATTTCCTATTTAGTGTAAATGGGTATTAAAATGAGTAAAAGGAACCATTCTGTCCGAACCAGTTACGTCTTGTAAACAATGCACGCGCTATTGGGCCAATGATTGACACTACGTGATGCGATTGCACGTGTTGAAAACGGTCATCTTTTTCAGAGATATTAGAAGACTTTCGTAATTCTCTATGAAACAGATTGGTCTCAGATGTGTAAGGTTATCATGCTTATTCTCAAATAAGCGAATGTGCTCTACATCTTCCAACCAGTTGACCTTTTTGATCTTAGTACAATATACATCCTGACCAAGATAGTCATGATCATGTATCGTCATACCTGTACACACATATCGTATAGATTCTGATGGCCTACATACATGTATTTAGACGAAGTTACAAACATGGACACGCCTTAAAGGGGAACTCAGATGTCTGTGTTCACTCGTACATGTGACTGGGCACTCAGTTACAAATCGGTGCATGGTAAGGTAGCTTATTAATTAGTTCCACGCATTCTTCGGGCCGAATGTATTCGCTTTTTTAGAGCTTTACAACCAGTCTCACAAAATTTCAGATTATTTGTTTTTTATATGAACAGTTTTAACATATCTTCAAATGTCATTGGTTAAAGTAATGTTCTAAAAGCTTCCATTTTACCAGCGATCTTCGCTTGGTCTGTATGGAATGATATGGGGTTTAACGTCCTACTGCCTTGCTCCAACTGGGGTAATGAAGACGTACATAGTGTGCTATGAGGTGCATTTTGCCTGGTTGCTGCGCCACGGCCTGCCTACTCTTATATCGAATTCCAAATGCCAAGGGATCTTTATGGTGACGGCAATGTGTACACGGGACCTTGTATTTTTCGTACAATCCAAATGACGATGTCCCTGTCAAGCCCCCTCCCCTCCCGTCCTGCACCACTGACAAGGGGTAACCACGCCGGAAAATCCCGATGAACTTTCTCGTCCAACACTGGGATCGAACCCGAGGGGTTGTATGAAAAGGATATATAATTTTATCAAGTACTCTTCTAAGACCACAGGCATCTTGAAAGATTCATCATATAAGCCGTATAGTGTTGCGTGTTTATTAATAGTTTCATATACGTAGATAGTGGTATACATTGTTTGTCTTTGTGCTTACATCTTACTATCCTTGTACTTACAAATACTGAATTAGTACAACAAGGCTTGCTGTGTAGAGAGGTGTTGTCTAACTTATATAATCGAGGAAATATTTAATAGTGGAGAAAATTTGTTGTCATTTTTGAGTAAATGAGGTAAGACGCAAAAATATATAAACACTAGATTTTTTATAATTTTATTTATATATTTACTTCACATTTTATTCCAAAGACAATGGCAACATTAAAATTAGATGGATATCTACTTCGCATATGTTGAGGCCTGACACTGTTTATGACCTATGCGGGTTTCGGAGGTTGAATGGGGTTTAGGGCTTATTGTGTATATTTTCTTAACAATATTTAATGAATGAATACAATGGGGTTTAGCGTCCTACTGTTGTGCGTCAATCAGGATAATGAAAACGGGCATATCTATAGAGTATTCAATAAGGACATTTTTGCCGGGATAGCACCAAAGGGAAACCATCCGGAAAATCCCGAAGAAATACCCCGGCCAACACCGGGATCGAACCCTGGAACCCTAACTAGTGATTCAGCACCTTAGTCACTGATTCATCATGGTTCCTCGTAACAATACACGTGTAACCGCTTTAGTTGGAATGTTCTACTGTATATACTATAGAGAGAGATCTGGGGAGAGAATATAATAGGAGAAATGTGTTCTACAAGGATAAAACATACTCTTCGATGGTGCGTATTACAGTAATATTATGCCTAATCCGATTATCATAATCGTAGGCTGAATAGCGTGGGGTAGGGTGTCGGCTGTGGCAGGACGGTGTGGCGTGGTAAACCATGTCCATTTACTTCAAAACCCGCTTCTGTGGATGGCTTGAAATACTCCCTATAACAACATTTTGATCGACATAGGCCTACACATGGGTAATAATATTCGAAAACGTTTGACCTACCTAAACCATCGCACAATGTATTTTGTCGCATGATGGTCATACCCCTAACACTCACCCTGGAATTGACATTGTTTCAAAACCTTGACATCTCTCACAATATATTCAAGGCAGACGGATACGTGAGTGTGGGTAGGATAAGTTGATAGGGGTAGAGGGGGGGGGGGCTATAGAAGACATATACACTCACCTAGTAGTGTAAGACGTACAGTATTGTAAAAACTAAAGATGTTTTTCTGTAGGGACAGTAGAAGGATACAAAACGTTTGACATTATATTATTTATTCACGAATACGTTGCCTACTGCAGGAAAACATGTTTGGTGCATCTAGTTATGTTTTTCGTAAGGTCTATCTATGATGGATATGGGGGTAGGGGGAGGGACAATCCCTATATACTGAATATGATGGAATGATTTAGCCTCTATACATCTATATAATATACTATAATATAGAGCGAAGGCAAGTCTTTAGATAATGTATTCCAGACACACATATAAACCTATAAAATAGTCGTCAACATAACACATACGTCATTTTATATAATCTATTTAATATGTTTTTGTTACCAATAAACCACGAAGTCAACTTGACTGTTGCTTTAAAGCTGTGAATTTGTGTCAACGAATTATGGAAGGTATTAAGTTTGGTCATGATTATATACCTGCTGTATAGGTAAATATTATATAATATATATAACATTGAGTAAACATTTTCTTTTGGTCACAGGGGTTCAGCGGCTGGGTTGCCTCGTTTACTAGGATTTTATTAAAGGGAACATTCAAGAAATATTTTAATAAATTTATCCGTTTAACGCCCAGTTAACGTCGCGTGCTCTTGTGTCTCTAATTACATAATATTTAATCTGACACCTATATAACTTATAAGAGGGTATCAATTATCAGTTGCATGAACTTAGTCAGCTTTATTAGGCCATTCATTATACTAAACAATATGTCAAATTTTTAACGTAAGCACGTTATAGGGGTTTACCATCCTATTGTACCAACTGGGTCAGGCATAAGCTATGTCGTGTGTGGGTGTGTGTGTGTGTTTGTGTGTGAGAGAGACATAGGGTGTGTGTGTGTGTGTCAGAGAGAGGGAGAGAGGGAGAGAGACACAGAAAGAGAGAGAGAGATACAGGAAGGGGGAGGGGTGGGGTTAGCATTCACTCGATAAACAAGTTCATTTTGAGAATAACATTTGGTTCTTTAGCAGTGGGAGGAAGGCCACCTCACCCCAAACAGCGGCGTTTCCACCTACTTTTAATCATTAATCAAATTCCAACTGTCAAGGGGTTGTTTACAAACATCAAGAGAGTGGACATTCCTTTACAGGCTCCTATTTTTGTATTACTGGCAAGGGGCAATAAGCTGGAAGATCCCGAGAAACTTTTTCAGTCAACACTGGTATTAATGGTCCATCTAATTAATGAGCCAGCAGTTTTAACCCACTTAGCCACCGTGGCACCCTACGGGAATAATATGAACCAAAAAGTCTGTATTATTTATTATGTAATATATTTGTGTTCTTTAAGTTTTTAACGAATTAATTTGCACACACACCTGTTCGTATCTACGGACTGAGCGTGTGTCTTTACGAACTCATTTTGTCATTAAATAAAAGGTATAGTTATTGAATTTGAAAAGAACCGGGTCTGGTCTTGCATATACTGTAGATAATATTAAAGGGCTAATCCCGATATTTGTTTTTGGAATAAAACTGCTTAATTTTGTGTTGAAATCCCTTAATATATACAAATCAAGGGCCGAGCAACTGCTTCAGTATTGATGATACCTTTTCAAACGACTTAAATCCATCAGTCTTCATCTGGAATTTGAGACCGGTGCCCCAAGGTGTATTTTGTGGTATCTGGATTAAACCAAACATTTTTCTATAAAAATAATGTGTTGTTGAAATTTGCCTTTCTCTATCAAGTAAGGCACATGGGTTTTTCACTGCATAACCCTCTCAAGTAACCTTAATCGGTTATAAGGTACCCATCGAAACAATTGACCCGAAATCTTAATAGGGTTACGTGTCCGTATAAGCAGTTTTGGCGTTCGCGTCAAAACGACTCAATATTGAGACAAGGTAAATACACCATTCCCCTATATTCTGGCGTTTTCTTTTCATACATTCTCAGACTTTTATTTTTTAGCCCCTGTTTAATTCGGGATTGTCCCTTTAAACTTTCGTTTCAAATTCTTAAACATGCGATATGCAAGATAGGTAAAACTGCCTGAAATGTTATCTAAATGATTAATTAGGCATTAATTAACTTATCCAGACCACAATCAACTCTCGATGTCAACGGTAGCCTGTGATATTTGCTAGATTAGGATCCGATTTGCTGTTCAACTTTAATTCATGATTTAATTATGAAATGTATAATAGAGGAATTTTTTTTTTCGTACTGACTTAAATCGCTTAAAAGGGTTGGACAGGTGATCGTACTCCTTGGCAATGTAACGTAAACTTGGCCCAGTGACAGACCTTATGATGCAACGCGAAAGCGTTAACCATTCGGTACCACAGCCTGTGCCGCTACCTGGGCTAGTACAGAAAAGTAAGACGTAAAACCTCATTTCATTCCGCATTGTAATACCTTGTCATTGCTTAAACAACACTGCGATTTTCCGACGTTGTTTCCTCTTGTCGTTCGAATGGCACGAAAAAACGAGATCCCGTGTACATATTGGCGTGGACGTATAATATCCCCTGACAGATGGGTTTTGAAAGCACAGTGTATGGCGTATACCCGCCTTCATTAGCCCAGTTTAGAGCAGAACAGAAGGACGTTAAACCCAATTTCATTTCATTTCAATTTTGTGGAAGTTTATCCATCAAAAGGAAAATAAGTCTGAAATGGTTCGATATGTGAAAAATAGAATGAGATTCGATTCTCAAATTGGCACAAATTTTAATTTGAAAATACAGCTGATGTTGCACACTCCACACCCCTTTCATCAAACGTATTAATCTTTTGTCACAACGAGCGCATTCCTAACTAAATTAAGGACATTGTGTTACAAAATCTCAAAGCACATTTCCCAAAAAAATAAATACATAAATAAATGACGACTGGTATTCTTTTGAATAAATTGTAGGTTTTTTTTCTTTCGGTAACTGCATGTGATACGGTTTGGTAGCATAGGCCTGGTTCTTTTTGGAAAAAATGAAATCTGCGTCCTATGTCATGTTTTGGAGAAAATGGAGCATTTGTATAATAGTGATAAATTAATGAATTGTTTCTATTTCATTATTTTAATATTTCATTCGTTTTGTATTCATTCATTCAATTAAACATGTCTATATTTCTTGTGATTCTGTCAATCCCTCAGTTTTAATTAGAGGTTTAGCTATTAATCTAATGCCAGACGGTTGGCAGCTGACACATTAATGGGTTTAATTACTATCTTTTTATTTTATTTTATTGCAATGTCTTTTATTTTAATTTTTCCTCGTTAATTGTTATTAGTAGCCGTCGTGTATATTTAGATATTTTATTATAAATACCGATTTGTAAATTTATATAGCATTCCAGGTTTTATCCCGTTTCCAGGACAGTTACCCTGCTTGTCCGCCGTGCTATTCTCCGTATACGATGTTAATGTTTTCCGGTAATAAATAGTTTCAACGATAGTTTAGTTATTACCGAAGATTCTCACTGCTACATAACAGTGGGTATGTCGTTCAGTTTGACAATAAAAATGTTGTGTATGTACAATTCAAAACATTCGCTTAAAAAATCTATATTGTCTCTTTAAGTCGACTGCTTTGTTGTGTTTGTATACAAATCTAAGTAGTTTTTTTTAGTTTTTTTATGTTTTCCTTTCAATATTATCTCTTCGGGATACGTAATTATTACACAATCTTCAAAATCTAGTAAACGAGGACGGATGGAACATGCCCATAATAATCTGAGTAGTTATTTTTAGTAGTTATTTAAGTTTGCTGACAGGTTAATAATTATGTTGAAGTGCTGTTTTTGAGGGATGTAGCTTACGAAAATTCAGATAAATAGTTAAAACTGTATTTTTAAACGAATGTCCAAAACTAACTAACGGTCACAATAACGAGACAGGTATCGCTAGGGCGAGCCGGTCACTAGACTAAAGTTACAATAGAATACAGAACATATATATATTATGTTAAATTGCACATAGGAAACAGATGTTTAATTATTTAATATAGAAGAAGATATGGACATAGCAAGAACGCGTCTTAACTATAATAACGTAATATCGTTACATTAAGTTTAAACCCAAACAGTTAAAACACTTGAAAAATTAGTGTTTTATATCAATTCGGACCTTAGTCAATTACTACTTTAAACAAAAATATATCATAAAATATATATAAAGATACCCTATAATAGTTCTATTATTTTCTCTTCAGGACCCATCTACTAATAACCAGTAGATAATATCAATATATGTTCAGCTTGGATACAGAACACACATAATAATTTAAAATGCCGAAATTTGATTTAATGTCGGGTGAGTTAAGAGAATATACAACTAGGTCACCAACGAGGAAATTCTGGATTATAGCTATAATAATTGGAATAGCAGCATTTATAATAGGGATATTAATAGGTAGATACGCCGCCTGTGATACGACGCCTCCATCTGTTCCTATCGTACCAGAAAAAGATGGCGTCTTCCTTCCCGGAGTTTCAGATGCCATCATAAAGGAAGCTGATCTGTCTGTCAGAGATTTGTTATTAAACAGTATTGACAACAAAAACATAGAACAATATCTAAAGTGAGTTCTGTTATTCTTAAATATTTTATGCAAGGTTATAATTAAGTTCCTTTTCGTAACATTTTAATTTTTGACATTTTTATATCTAGGAACGTATTAGGACGATTCAAATTACTCTTTAGATATCAGAGGATTACCATTTATTGTTATCGTTCTGGGTTTTGACGACTACAAAACAGAGGCGTCACTAGGATCCAATTAGATCCGGGGCACAGGCACAACTCGTACATATTTTTCAGTATTCGTTTACATAACGACATGACGTTCCCGTGGGTATTCTATTGATGTTTCAAACCGCGGATTATTTTGTCGATATAATAAAATAGTTATTAAAACGAATACTTGGAAATATGTACGAGTTCTCGTGAAGTTGTGAGCTAAATCATCACGAACTAAAATTTAATGTGATATTGTTGTCCCGCTTAACATACACGGCGGGTAAACTAGATCATGCACGATCGTATCTACACTATTTTCAGTTAAATATTTATTTAGTTATATAATACTGTATTAAACTGTACACGGGCAGGCAAATGAGGAAATCTACGGTGGGCCAGAAAGGACAATCCAGAAAAGCTTCGCACTGGAAAGCTTCTCTTACGTACTCGGAACATTCGAAATAATGATAGGGAAAAGTAGTGAAATTATTGCAAATTATCGATTTTGTCTGCTCAAAATAGATCCGGGGCACACATGAAAAGATCCGGGGCACGTGCCCCCTGTGCCACCCCCTAGTGACGCCACTGCTACAAAAGACATTATACGATTAAAGGAATCAGATGGTCCTTTCGGATTATGAAAACGGCGTGATAGGGAAACAAAATGTCCCATGCACAATTAGATTAAATGGCTTTTCGTATGTTATATCATTTCTTCGTATTTCGTTTTGTTCAGTCGTGTCATAGTAAGTTTTCTAGTATTCAGTGGTATTACATTTTGTTTTATTTCATTTAGTTTCGGACCTTTAATCAAAATACCCCATGTGTATTGTTCTTCCAGGGCTCTAACAGAGAAACCTCATATAGCTGGTTCACCAGAAGATGAAGATACATTAGTTAATTATATTAAAGATTTCTGGGAGAATGTTGGTTTTGATGACGTACAAACAGCAACTTACGATGTGTTATTATCTTATCCAGATAAAGATAATCCTAACATGATAGAATTACTCAATGAAAATAATGAAATTGTTTATCAAACACCAATAGAAGAAGATATTCTTACTCCAGGCAAAAATAATACAGAGGGTATTCCCCCTTTTAACGCCTACTCTCCTAAAGGAATTGTTACAGTAAGTCTTACTTTTAACACCTTTCTCTCTGTTAACTTGTTAATTATATGTATATTCACAGGGTCGGTTAGTTTATGTTAATTATATGTATATTTACAGGGTCAGTTAAATTATGTAAACTATATGTATATTCACGGGGTCAGTTAATTTATGTAAATTATATGTATATTTACAGGGTCAGTTAAATTGTGTTTTAACATAATTTAAATGACCCTGTAAATATACATATAATTACAGGGCCAGTTAATTTATGTTAATTATATGTATATTTACAGGGTCAGTTAATTTATGTTAATTATACGTATATTTACAGGGTCAGTTAGTTTATGTTAGTTATATGTATATTGACAGGGTCAGTTAATTTATGTTAATTATATGTATATTTACAGGGCCAGTTAGTTATGTTAATTATATGTATTATTACAGGGTCAGTTAATTTATGTTAATTATATGTATATTTACAGGGTCAGTTAGTTTATGTTAATTATGGTAGAGTAGAAGATTATATACATCTAGAATCTGTTGGTGTTAATGTATCTGGCTGTGTGGCTATAGCAAGATATGGTAAAATCTTCAGAGGAAGTAAGGTATGCCTGCTTTGTTATATTATAGGATTTTTCTGAATGAAAACAGAGGTGTCTTCCCTTGTGGAAAATGGTGTTCTACTAGAAATAGTAGGCTGGGTCTCAGCACGTCTCTCACCGAACATGACGCTATATGTACTTACAGATGACTATAGCCATTGTTTTGTCATGAAGTTCTCTAGCCAAACGTACTAGGTAAAGGAGAAGCCCAGACACAAGGAGGAGTTAAACCATATAAATAACCGAAGCAGGTCTCCGGTTAGGGATATGTATGGAAGAGGCGTGGTCTGTTATTGGTTTGTATGCTCGATATGGGTTGGGTAGAAAAGACACGGGTGTGGAGATAAAAGTTAACACTTATGTGTTAGTGGAAGGAAAACGCATAGTTCGGGCTGGGCGTGCTATTTTCTTGTGTATTCAGAGTCGGGGTACATCAGGTACATTCTGTTTGGGATGAAGATGGGTCCCCCTTCTAGTAGTAGCAATGTCACACATTTTGTTGAATATTGTTTTCTAGGTTGATGTAGCCCAAACGCATGGAGTCATAGGATTAATTCTATACTCTGATCCCAAAGACTATACTATACCAGGTGAGGGAGTTTATCCCGATACATGGTGGTTACCTGGCTCAGGTGCCCAAAGAGGAACCATTTTTACTGGTCAAGGTGATCCATTAACACCAGGATATCCAGCTATAGGTACGATGAAAGGAAATGTTACCGTTTTCTTGTAACACAATCAATGCTATAAAGCGGAGAAAAACCTCGTTCAAATACATGTTTATGGGAGAGTAATACATTAAAGCTGTGGTATTACACGTACTATATTAATATTAGCCAGTGGATCTCTTTTTATATTCCTCCCATCATACAAGATATGTCAGTGGGGTTGAAATGATCTAAATCTGAATATTGTTTTTTATAGGGGAAAAGCACTTAACCCAACAACACTTCCTTGGGTTTTGCAATAGGCTTTGTATCCTGGTCACGGCACAAATAAAAATAGACTTCCATTAGGAAGTTTTGTTCTATATACGTGTTTAAATAGCAGTGAATTCAAATATTTAAAACAGCTATAATATTATACAAACATAAGCTATAGTCTGTAGGAGCTCTAAAGAATGTCTTCTCTCAACATCTCTCTCGAACTGCTGATGTGAAACCAACTTCAATATCCCCTCATCGTCTAGGACGGATGTCTCACGGGGACAATAATTACTGGATTGGTAAAAAATATGTTGCGGATCGCAAGGGTTGTTGCATATTAGTTTTTTATAGGTAATGGGGGATGGGCATTTACAAGACAATTCACACAGATCAGATTATATTTCCGTTGGGTGAGGGTTCACGATATGGTCTCTAAGAAACCGGTTAATTACGACTTTCTATCACCATATCCATACTACCCTGTGGGTCGCCCCGGCCTTTTACACATTATATAAGATTAATAAAATTTAGTTTCTGGTTAAAAGTTTTATTTCCTGTTTAAATTAATTATTATAGGTACAGCATATCGTTATGAAGAAGATAAAACTATACCACCTCTTCCTAAAATACCAGCACATCCTATTGGTTATACTGTAGCTGAACAATTACTCGTGTAAGTTATTTTATCATCATTAACAACAGCAACATCTGCAGCAGTATCACTAGCAGCTGTACAAACAGCAGTAGTAGTAGCTGCATAAAAGAACAAGATCCTAATGCACATCAACAGTTACCCATTAAATTTTGTCTGTCCCATCAACAGTTACATATTTGTCAGTCTCATCACCTACACCTACCTCAAATATTTACATCATTATTCCCTGATTTATCTTAATGATTTTATATGTGTCTATATTTGGCCAGGGCTTCGGGATTAAAACCTTATGAGGTCCTAACCACTGAAACAATTATGGTAGCCAATATACAGGTGGTTCAAGATGAAATGAAACTAAATGGGGTTTAACGTCCTACCTTTCTGCCCCTAACCTGGGCTAATTGAAGACGGGAATTCAAGGTGATATTGCTTGATAACGTTGAGAGAATACTCCTCAAAACGACGCCTAAATATATCAGTAATTTTTCTTCCATAAGTATGTGTTATAGTTTATGAAATTTATAATAAACAATGGATATCTTTGTCATGTATTGCGAGGCACCATTGCGTGGGACAAGGTTTACCTGCCTCATTTTCATCTTGTTTCCTTAATACTTAACCATTAAGTTTACAAGCTGTTGTTATTCTATTCTTTCAATCTAAGTTTACAGGACTTTTCTCATTATTTATGTTTGAAAACATGATACATGTTTTTCTTATATTTTCAGTAATTTAACTGGCCTTAATGTGACAGAGGAATGGAACGGTGGAATAAATATAACTTATAAATATGGGCCAGGGTTTATTAACAATAACTGGTTAGTATATATTGATTACAGGACATTCATTACTAATATCACGTCGATCGTGTAAGTCAATAAATGTATAAATGTAATCACGATTTTTTAAATTGTATTTCAGGAAAGTAAGAATGAATATTTCTACACAAAATGCACGACGTAATACAACAAATATTATTGGATTTATAAAAGGAGCAGTAGAACCAGGTAGATAAATGTTATTATGGTATTTGTTATCCTATATAGACATGTTATATATGGTATTTGTTATCATATATACCTGTTATATGGTATTTGTTATCATATAGACATGTTATATGGTATTTGTTATCATATAGAAATGATATATATGGTATTTGTTATCATATAGACATGCTATTATGGTATTTGTTATCATATAGACATGTTATATATGGTATTTGTTATCATATAGACATGCTATATAATATGGTATTTGTTATCATATAGACATATATGGTATTTGTTATCATATAGACATGCTATCTATGGTATTTTTTTTAATCATATATGGGCATGTTATAGGTGTACATGTATATGGTTTTGGGTTATCATTGATAGACAAGTCATACGTGTATATGATTTGTTATTATTGATATACTGTATATGTTATATTTTGTTTTTGTTGTTATAATATGATATATGATATATTTGGTATTTGTTATTTTAGATAGATATATTAAACTTGGTATTTGTTGTTACAGATAGATATATTAAACTTGGTATTTGGTATTATAGACATACGAGTATGTTATGTTTGGTATTTGTACAACGTTAAACCCCATTTTATTTCATTTTATTTGTTTGTTATTATAGATAGATATATTATATTTGGTAATCATCGTGATGCCTGGGTGTACGGGGCTATAGATCCATCCAGTGGTACAGCTGTTATGATGGAAACTGCTAGAGCCATGGCTGCCTTGGTTAAAGCTGGTGGGACTTTTTTTTAAATTTTTTTTTAGTAAACTTATTGTTGAAAAAAAGATAAAAATGAGCGAAGCAGTAGTCCCTAAATGAGCTAGTTGTAAACGTTTAACTAGATCTTCTCTGTTTGTCTGCTTCAAAATTATGGAATTGTTTTACTATAGACATACTTCTGTTGATCTACAATTTTTAATAACAGAAAATAAAAATAGACCCTTATGTGACCATTTGAAAGACCATTTTTATAGTAGTAAGTGCAGGAGGAGACCGCACTACACGCAAAACAAATATCTACAAGATAAACCCGGGGACAAGACAGACGACAGACATTGCAAAAAATAAACAATTATCAAATCAAGTGAATGGATACGATTTTTCCATATACACACATTGACAATGTGAAATTTATATAAAAATAGAAGTGACGTCTCACATATTAAGCGTTACACGCGTTATATTTGATAGGTAAATGGCGACCACGTCGAACTATTTTATTCTGTAGTTGGGCCTCGGAAGAGTATGGCTTGGTAGGATCTAGTGAATGGGTAGAGGTAAGGTTAGGATTTATTTTTGAGAAATGTTGTAATGCTACAATACTATTTCATATAAAAAAATGGCATAATGACCATTCTAATGTTAGGGTGGGTGTATGTATTAGTACAAATGCACGCCCGTGTTCCCTTTTATGTAGTATAATTATCTGTTAGCGAATCGGATTTTCGTAACCGCCATTAACTAGTTGGTGATAACTCCTGTATTGTGACGTATTGGAGATATAGTACGTAGACATGGACCGTGTTTCCATTTATACGCTATACAGGTCCCGTATTAGAACATTAAAGATGAAATTCCTTGCTTAGTCACTAATGAAGTAATTATTTTAAAAGGGCAAGCGAGAGTAATTTTAGCCAGACATTATGACGACAGGGTGGTGAGATTTTAGCCTTGATTTGCATTTCCACCGGCTTGCGATTAGGCTGAGGAATATACATTATTTAAAGCTTCTATAGACTGTAAATGTAGCTTGTGATTATATAATATCATAGCTCTTATAACTTATGTATTTGTGTTGTATTTTGACCAAAACGTGTTTCGGTTATTTGGTATTTAAAGAACACAACGTGAAGTCAGATTATACAACTGTTAACATGTCCATAATCTTGTTGTGTTATGATTACATTGTCATGTTTTAAGTGCCACTGAACACGTGATATGAAAGGAAACACTATAAAAAAAACTGTAATAATAATACAAATAATATTATGGGAGTCTGTAATGAAGTCCATATTGAATATATAGTGAATTCTATATTAAAGTGAAATATTTTGAGAACCGTGTTACATGTTCTTTTAGTAATTCCTGAACGTTATATTACTACGGTTCATTTTGGAGTCCGTGTCTAGGATAACAGTGCCACTTTGTATTTAAATGTGTAATTAATAAGTTATATAACATTTAAGGGCAAACTAAAGATCTGCAATAGGAAGATTTAACTCTTACATAATGTATCTTTAAAGAAAGTGGGTTTATACTAATATAAAATTATTTTCCAGGAATATATAAAGAATATAAAAGAAAGGACTGTGGCTAATCTGAATATAGATATATCAGTGGAAGGTAAAATTATTTACTCTAATAAGTTTATTATTTGTATGTCATTGGTTGGCGTATGTGAAAAAGAGCAGCAATCAATCTATAATACCAGGCTACAGGCAAGTGTGTAAAGTACCGTGGCGTATGTTCGGTTTATTGCATTATAAGTGTTTGACTAGAACAAAGCCCCTCCCCATCGATTCTTTTGATATTCTCAGGGCTATGTTTCTTCTCGCCATTGCCAATTTTCATATTTCTAATCTGATTAAAATACAGATTATATTTCGTTTCGTTTTGTTTTATACCTTCGATTGCCTACATTACATGAAGATCTGACCGGTTGTAGCGATAGGTCATGTCAGAGGTCATACGATCGTATTTTGACCCTATGACGTCAGACATTTGATTAACCAATCAACATTGATGGCAATACACACCCAAAGCCCGCCGTAACAGACTGTTTTATTGGCTAATCACTCATACCATTCATAACACGTCAATGATAACAACTCTTCCAGATCCTAGTGTAGTAAAGACAATTAAAACGAAATTTTGAACTATAAAAACGAAACGAATTAGGATCCGTGTTTTAAGCTGATTGTCATACTTCAATATGTCCACTTCCGTTTCATGATTGCTTGAAATCATTAAACAAGGTATAACAATTGACATGTCCGTGAATTATGTGATTTATTTTTCAGGAACAAACACACTTCGTTCTAAAACTACGCCATTGTTATACAATGTGATGTACGAAACTGTAAAGCTGGTATGATTGAAAACATTTTTTTAGAATCCTTAATCACCATTTAGTGGGGGTTGGGAGCAGCGTGGTATATATTATATTTGGTTTATATCTATGGTCATCTAATCCCAGTCGTTTCTGATTTGTTATGTTCCAAAATTTAAGTCGACCTTACGACGTCAAGGAGTGAGGGTATGCAGATGTGGCTTCTTACTATAAACGATGCTACACTGGTTGGATGACAAAATGATGGCAGAACGTGATGATGGCTGCTGTCACACAAGGCGCACAGATTACAGCGTCAACCTTTGGTCCATCTATCGTTTATGAAATGATCCTAAATCCCCAGTCGGTTCTAACGCCAGTATTATACCAATTAACGACTTGAAACCAGTCTAAGATCGTGTAAAGCAAATGTGAAATTAAATTTCTCCGACATAAGAAGTGTAGGGCGCGTTGTCCATAAAATGCGCATTTAGGTTCCAGGAATTTTGCAAAGTCACTTAAGTAAAAAGATAAAGCAATGTAAAGAAAAAGTACGATTTTTTTTTAAAAAGTTCTATCGTTATGCGAACATCTCCAAATGGTATTTTATCTTCCAGGTTGAGAACCCTAATGCTACAGAGATAGCAGCAGGAAGAAAAACAGTTTACGACACGTGGTTATTAAACAGACCCTGGAATATAAATGGTGAAATTTACGGAAAACCAGAGTAAGATTTTAAACATAAAAATTTCGGCCGTATTTAAGAGAATTTTCTCTTACGTTTCCACCGTCTTCAATTGGCCCAGGTTAGGTGCTTAAGCGTAGGACGTTAAACCCCATTTCATTCATTCTTACGTTTCCAGTTTGTTTTAAAAACTGGTGGATCCATGCCTCTTAAATGACGTCTTTACTAGAAGTCTTGATCTTGCTTTATAACTCTGTAAAATTTGTAAAAAATCAGGAACATACTAAAATGGTAGATAATATACGCAATTTGTAAAAACACTTGTCATTGCTAAATTGGTTAACCCTCACTCATGATCTTGATTCTTCTAGAATGCAATCTATGGGTTCCGGAAGTGACTATGCACCAATTTTACAAAAAGCTGGAGTGACCGCTGTAGATTTTAGATATACCTATGATAGGGTAAGCTACCGTTTGATCAATTTTGCAAAGATCTGAGCTGAAGTCTGTAGATGCCTGCATTGGCCGAGAAAGTTCATGTAGATTTTCCAGCTCGGTTATAAGCCTTAGCAAATTTTCTCTTATATCACACTGTATGGCGCAAGCCTGTCTTTATCAGCCTTTATTTCATTTTTACACAAAAGAATGTAATTTTTGAAATATTTAACGTTTGTTTTTTTGTTTTTGTTTTGTTTGCCATAGACCTTGCCTGTTGTTGGATATCCACTTTACCATTCACAGTATGAAACATTTTATGCTATGAAGAATCTCATTGACGTTGACTTTAAGGTATGCTCTGTATGATTAATGTTGTATTAAAAATGTTTTACTATTTGTTAGACGACAGTATAGATGACATCCATGAATAAAATGCAGTAATAGTCCATATTACTAGTTTTAAACCTGAATTAATTTATTACTATGTTTTGAATTACAAAATTTAGTATCATCAAGCTGTTGCTCGTATTGGTGCTGAATTAGCCAGAAATTTAGCTGACTCCCTGATCATTCCACTCAATGCATCAGATTATGCCTGGGATCTAGAAAACCTGAGAGTCTCACTAGATGCAGAATACGGTTCTTATTTAAGGGGAAACATCAGTAATTATGGTAAGTAGATAACAAGTATATGTTTGGTATACGGTGCAATAGGTAGGCAGTTTAACACCAGATCCTCTTAAAACCGGTGCCGGGAGGTGGGGGTGGGGGTTAACAATGCCTGGCTGAATTGTTAGGGTGTGCGCTGTATCATAAAGGCTGTCATTGAGACAACGGGTGTGGTTTCAAATCCCCGGCTGTACAGGTAGTAGGGTCGCCTGTCCAGCCTCGTGGGTTGTCTTCGGGTCCCCCGGTTTCCTTTCACAGCTAACAACCCTTACGCGCAAGCGAATTATTGCAATTAAATTGAACCATGTGATAGTCTCTAAATGAATGCCCCCTCCAGTGACTGGGGGGGGGGGGGCGGGGCTCTAGGAGAATAGGAGCCACATGCTAAGGCATATTATACTGTTCAAACGTTTGTGTTGTTTATTCTTTGATGTGCAGCATTTTTAAATGTTTGAACAGTAGTTTTGTTGGTACTTGGAAGTACCAATACAATATGTTAAATTGTATCAACCATATTATATACATTTCTATTCCCGTGAGTGATTATGTGGGTAGGGCCCCCATTGCACTTTTTGCCCGGGGCCTATGATAATGTTCAGATGGCCCTGTTTAAAACTATTTGGTAGATTTTTGTAAAATTTGAAATTCTAAAAGGAATACTGGTATAGAACTGTGCGCTCTCGCTTACATCCAGGTGGATTACTTTAGTCTTATTTAAACTAACATTTATGCAATGTGATAGACTTGTCCTGTATAATGTCACTTGGGAGCCACGGTGGCTCAGTAAGTAGGACGTTTGCTCACTCACATGGGAGTCCTGTTTTCGATCCCTGCATTGGCCGACAGAGTTGCGGACCTTGCTGTTTTCAATAATTATTTATTTATTTTTGTTTATATAAAAGATGATTTAGAAATGGTTATTAAAAAGTTTGGTGAAGAGGCGGCAGATTTTGAAGTACGATTAAACAATGTCAATAAAAATGAGTAAGTTTTGTATTTATATCTTGATTTGTTTAATATGAACTTTAATATGCAAATTTTGTATATATATCTAGATTTTTTTCAAATGTGCGCTTTATAAACTGATCCTTCACATTACGAAATGTGAGTAATCCCCCTTAATTCGTAATGCAAAAGACGCGCTTAAATTTGCCAATTTGTGAATTGTAATCTTAGTTACGTCTGACAGAGATAGCGCGAAAAAACAGAAATCCTGGGCAATTTTATTCGTTTGTAGCCACGGTGACTCAGTAAGCAGGACGTCGGCTCGCTAACCTGAAAGCCCTGTGTTCATCGCGAATTTCAGAGCTGTAAGACAGAGGTCTTGCAATGGACAGCGTATAGTCGTTCGGGTGATACGAAAAACCGCGGTCTCGTGTACATATTGGCGTGCACCTAAAAGAACCTTTGATAGATGGGATTCGAAAGAAGAATAGGCCATAACGCTGCTGTCCGAGAAAATTTCCTGCATTGCGTATTCCCATCTTCATTGACACGAAAGGAGCATAACAGTAGGACGTTAAACTCCATTTCATTTCATTTCAATTTAAGAAAAGACTTCACGAACATGAGTACGATCTACACGGAACTTTGCATGCCTAGTCTTTGAAACAACACAATATAATCCTTTGGTTGGACGTGGGTCAATTATATTGTGATGTTTTTTGCTTAATCCTTTACTTCTTATTGTTATTATTACATGTATTTAATTTTTGTAAATGGCTTCATTATGAACTCTTATATATTAAACCTTTACTAAATGTCATTGTGCTTGATAACGATAAGAGGATACTTGTCGAAACGTCGGGCTTACAATAAAACCAGTGATTGTTTCCCATAAAAAAAGTGTTCTGTTATTATATAACGTTGTTTATTTTCTGTATCCACAGTCCATTATTAACAAGAGTGGTAAATGATCAGTTAATGTTGTTAGAGAAATCTTTCTTAGATCCAGCTGGTTTACCATCAAGACCTTTAAAAAAGTAAGTTGTCTACATAAACGACATTGAATTAGCCAGCTTGAAGTTGTAGATCCTCTTATTATGTTGTCTATAATTTCTCACAAATGCAAGATGAATTTGTCCACCAAACACTAATTTTATCTTTTGAGCAAAGCGGTCATTAGGTGTTTTTATACGCCCACATTTTCAAGTGGACGTATTATGCCGTCGCCCCTGTCACCCTAGTCGTCCGTCCATCCGTCCGTCCACACACAATTGTTTATGGACTCTTGACAGGTCACAATTCTTACGCGATTTTGACATTACTTGAAATATAGGTTTATCCCAAAAAGATCTCGGCTGCTTTCCATATTGGCATGTATCGGACCGAAACTTCATGGATTATGTCCCCTGATTGTACCCTATAGAGGTCACAATTCTGAACCGATTTTGATGAAACTTAAAATGCATGTAATTTATAACCCAAAGATCTTGGTTCCTTTCGATATTTGCGCATATCAAATTGTAACTTAATGAATTATGGCCTTTGATTGTAGGAAAAATCACTTTCTGTTTTGCATGTTCTCTCTCCATCTCTCGAAAATGTGGGCGTATCCTGCCTTGCAGCCGCCGGCCTATATTTTTTTTATCAAACGACGGGCATCGTCTGATAAACCTACAAATAAATCGGTCCGATAATAATCACTGATATATACCGGAGCGTACCGATATGGCTTAAATATGTATAATGGTAAACAGAAAAATATACCTTCTTTTTTCAGACATATGATAATGGCAGAAAGTAGTACTGATTCTTATGCCGGAAGTAGTTTTCCTGGACTTGTAGATTTACTGTTTGAGATTGATAAATTAGCCGACCCGTCTGAAAGATGGGACGAGATCAGACAACATTTCGCTGTTATTTTATTTACTATCCAATCAGCTGCTTCTACTCTTCGTGACGTCACCGCGTTTAATTCATAACGCAAAATGTTTTTTTCGGCTGCATGTTTGAGAATTATTCTTGGAATCTATAAAAATGGGTCTTTATTTGGTCCATGTCAGTTTCACAAACTTTACACGAATTGATTTTCTTTATAGACAAACAATAGTTGCGGGAATTGAAACGACAAGACCATTTTGAATATATTTTTTAATTAAAATCTTTATGGCGTCATATTAATGGCAATGGTCAGTTGCAAACTTGCTTTTTAGAATCAGTTTCCCCCATCATAATGTAAACGTATTAGAATATAAATATTCCGTCTATATAAATAATGGAAAATAATATTATGTTTATTATTGTTATTTTAGTTTATTACGTGCCAATCAGATATTTGTAGTGCTATGGCGCACTGAATTGCTAAATTTAGATGACCATGCACAGTGTAGTTGAAAAATCAGGTTCATCCATCAGAACTTCTTAGGTTTATTCATTGGGACTTCTTAGATTTTTTATTTCCTAGGGAGTTTTGAAATTAATTATAAAGTGATTTTTTTTGTTTAGTTCATGTAATTATTATATGTTTATGTTGTTGATTATGATTATGTTTTTGATTCTATATAGATGACTTATAAATAAAATGATGGTGATGTAAACATTGTATGTAACTCATTGGTAATAAATTATGTATTTTTGTAGATAATCCATTTTGCTTTTCAAACTATGTTGTTATCGCGTTGATGACTTGGTTACATTACCAAATTTCAAGTGGGAATTCTAGATAGTAAGTTGTTGGGAAGTCAGCTGCAGATTTTGAAGATTTTACTAGATACAATTAAGTGGAGTGGTGACCATTTACGCAGGGCCCATCTCTACTACATGAAGGGGGGTTGGATGGCCGAATGGTTAGCACGTGCGCGCTGTATAATAAAACCTGTCATTGAGTCAAGTGGCGTGGTTTCGATTCCCCGGTTGTACGTGACAAGGAGTGGGCTCGCCTGTTCAACCCAGTGGGTTTTCTCGGGGTCCTCCGGTTTCCTCTCACTGCTAAAGACCCCTGGAATAAAATTGAACCATTTGTTAGCAGGCCCGTATTTAGCGGGGGGGCAAGGGGGGCAGCTGCCCCCCCTGGGAAAAATCGGTGCCCCGTCTCGAAAAAGCAGGCGCCCCTAATTGGCGCCGAAGGCGCCCTTTCCATTGAACACAATACGAGGCCATCGATTTACATGCCCATATTAGTATGGGCGCCCCGTAAAGCCGAGTGACAGGGCGCCCAACCAATGTCACTTGGTTTTATGGGGGCGTCATCAATCATGTCGTTATATATGAGGCGCCCCTCAAATGGTGGGGCGCCTCACAATGACTCACACGATGAACATCACAACTTGGTGGGGCGTCAAAACGGTGTGATCTGTGTGCACCTTATCCCAGAGGACCTCCCATAATGACATGATTGGTTGGGCGCCCTATTATGACAATATATGATTGTTTGGCCGCACATAATGCATAATGCCTTTATCCATTGCGAGAAAAATGTAATGGGCGCCCTTTCTATTGGACGCAATACGAAGCCAGCGACTAACGAGTCCATATTCAGTATGGGCGCCCTTTTAAGCCGAGTGACTTTGGTTAGGCGCCTACTACTAGATTGATGGGACCCATAACCAATGTCACTTCTATTCATGTCGTTATGTGAGGCGCCCCACCACCCAAATGATGAGGGGCCTCATAATGAATCTCACGATTAACACCTAACTTGAGGGGGCGTCCAAAACTGTGTGAGCTGTGGTGTTTCTTATCCCGGAGGGGCGCCAATAATGACATGATTGGTGAGGCGCATTATAATGACAATGTATGTTTGTCGGTTCGCACATAATAAATAATGTCGAGCGAGAATGGTTGGGCGCTCACGACTTAGTCAATGGGGCGCCCAATCATGCTGTATTGGGCGCCCCTTGAAGGGCTTGTGTTATATGCGCCCGTTATACAGCGCACCCCCAGCATGATCATGGGGAAACAATTCATTTTATCTTGTGTTTATAGACTTGAAGTCGCTTCGTATTGCTCAGCTAGTATCATAGGTCAGCAGGGGCTGTTAATGGTCTGCCACTCGAATTATTAGCGAATCTCAACAGTTATTAATATTTCACTGGCATCCTTCGTATATTAGTGAATTCATTACCAAAATTATTCTAGATATTGAGCTCGTTTAAGGTACACACCGTACTTGATGCCGTTTATAGCGCATTAGACAATAGATCTGGCAGGGTTGCGCTCGATTTTTTTCAAGGGTGTCAGATACTGCCGCAAACCTGGGCGCCTTGTTTCAAGTATAGATTCAGCGCGCCCCCTTTTCCGGATTTGAAGCGTCCCTTTCGTATTAGTACATGTATTTTAGATATTATAAAACTTACTTTAGACTAGAACCCAGTGAGTCCTTACCCGTTCTCCGCAGTATTTTAGGGAATTTTTAGAATTCGCGTTGTTTTTTCTGCCCAGAATCTGTCGTTAAGTGTAAAGTAGCAGGAATTAAACTTTTTATTACTGTCAAGTATATAACGGTTCCCGATACATACAGCATCGATATTGTATAACGTGCGATACTAAACAGTGTTAAGACATGCTCCCGAAAAAGAAGTCTGGCAGTGTGGCGGCAGATATCTACAATGACGGAAACGCGACTAAACGATCACATACCGACGCCCGAAGAAATCCACTATAAGAAAGCCAACTGGAGATTGTAGGAAGTGTTCGGGTTAAATTCCCAATGGTGATGAGATTGATTCAAGCCCGCGCCAGGAGTGATAATCTTCAAAATTCAAACAAGTCGCACTCTAACCCTATTCAAAACATTTCGTTTTTCTCATAAATTAATAAAGGTACGCTGAAGTCGTATTCCTTCCTTCAAATTTTTATAATGATCATAATACGCCCATATCGCAAATTAAAATTTCTGACATTTCATAGTTCCTCGGGTGCAAACCATATTTTCTAAACTTTTCGGGCGCCTGGGGGGAATATACCCTTCTCCGTGGACCGTCAACTGTAGGTACACCGGCGCCCCCAGAAGCCCCATCGGCGCCCCAAGCAGCCCTTGCCCCCCTAACATTTTTGGGCTAGATACGGGCCTGGTTAGTCCGGAAACGAGGTATATGATTGAACAACAGTATTTTTGGAAGAATAAAAGGGTTATTTAATATTAGCTCTACAGCTTAAGGTGTATCCCAGTATTAGTATTGTATTTTGTTTATGTATAGTGTATGCTGTCCTCGCTGTGTCTTTAACCCATCTATCCATCCATCTACATCTTCCGACGGCAGGTGTATACGACAACTGACCTTTTGCACTTTTGACCGTAGCACATACATCTTGACAATGATAGACATGCTTGCACACACATATCGTATATAGTCTGATGACCTACATACATATACTTAGGTAAACTTACATACATGGTCAAGCCTGAAAGACAACATTTTAGATGTTTACTAGAAACTAGAATATGACGTACAAATCAGAGCATGGTAAGTCAGCTTATAAATAGGTATGAGAAATGAAGATACAATATATATCAGAAATCAGGTGAAATACAGAATTCACTTGCTTTCTATTTATTTCTAAGTTTTTGCAATTTTCAAAAAAATATCAAGTCTAACTAAAGCATAAATGTCAGTAACATGTATTATCAATAGTATCGGTCCATGTGTAGTATACACAGGATCTACGGGTACATGTGTATTACACACAAGATCTACAGCCACGATCTACTGGTTTATCTGTATTATACATAATGAATGAATCAAATGTGGTTTAACGTCCTATTATTATTCACCTAACCTGGGCTAATGGAAAACGGGCATACGCCATACAGTGTGCTATGGGGGAAATTTTGCCCGGGCAGCGGCGCTACGGCCTACTCTTATATCGAATTCCAACTGCCAATGGATCTTTTACGTGCACTCCAATGTGTACACGGGACCTGGGTATTTCGTCCCATCCGAACGACTAGGCAGCTGTCCTTGTCAGGCCCTCCTTCTGCATCACTGACAAGGGGAAATCACGTCGGAAAATCGAGATGAACTTTCTCGGCCAATGCACGTATCGCCCACCCGACCCCCCAGGCTAGCGAACCAGCGCCTTATCTACTTAGCCACCGTGATCCCCCGTATCATATATAAAGTCTACTGGTCAATCTGTATCACCCATAAGATCTACTGGCAGATGTGTATTACCCATACGATCAGCTGATCCATGTATATTACACATACGATCGCTTGATCCACGTGATCTACACATAATGCGTGTCTGATTTAGTTGTATTTTACGTCCGCTTCCACCGAGGTGATATCGCAGACAATAACATATTATATATATACATAGTAAGATTATTTACAGCTCGGTGGAAGCGGACGAGAATCCTCGAGAGAGATCGAGAGAGAGAGAAATGGGGTTTAACATCCACTCGACACGAACTAGGTCATTTCGGGACTAACATGTGGATTAATTTTATTTCAATAATTCGCGTAGGGGTCTTTAGCAGTGGGGGGAAACCGGGAGACCTGGAGAAAACACACGAGGTTGGACAGGAGACCCTACTCCTTGTCACATACAACCGGGGGTTCGAAACCATGCCAGTTGACTCAATGACAGCCTGCATAATACAGCGCACACCCCCTTGGAAGCGGACGTAAAATACAATTAACTCACACACATTTACAATGTGATTAGTGACAAAATGAGTTAAAGGAATGATTAATTTATATATATGTACGTAAGACAACGAGTGAAGGGACGAGACGTTATATATAACATGGGGGTGGGGTGGATCGCCTAGTTTGTGTCGAATGGACGCTAAACACATTTTTCTCCCCCTCTCTCGTTATATATGATGATTAAGTGCGTGTGGAGACATTCATAGACATTTTACAGACGAACATACTGTGCATACAACACTTACATACGACACGAACATTTGACGAAACAGACATGGATGTGGACAAACATTTAGACAAAGAGACATGGTATGTACAAATATACTGATATGAGTCGTTTCTGTCCGTCTGCTCCATTAGTCCGGTCAATGTGTATTACACATAAGATATACCGGTCAATGTGTATTACACGCGAGATATACCGGTCAATGTGTATTACACATAAGATATTATACCGGTCAATGTGTATTACACGTGAGATATACCGGTCAATGTGTATTACACGTAAGATATACCGGTCAATGTGTATTTCACGTGAGATATACCGGTCAATGTGTATTTCACGTGAGATATACCGGTCAATGTGTATTACACATAAGATATACCGGTCAATGTGTATTACACGTAAGATATACCGGTCAGTGTGTATAACACGTGAGATATACCGGTCAATGTGTATTTCACGTAAGATATACCGGTCAATGTGTATTACACGTGAGGTCTTCTTATCCCTGTGTATTGTAAGTGTAATATACGTGATATTGGTTTAGGTTTAGGAAGTGTATATCAGCAGTAGTTCCGTTCGACATGTGCAGTTGATATATTCCACCATTTTGGACAACGCTCTTTCAAGTTCGGCGCAGAAGCACGATTTTATGGTAAAAAAAAAAACACTGACAGTCTGAGAACTCTGGAGTACCTAAATTTAAAACCAAAATCCGCAGAAATGCACACCAAAATAGAATAATATTCTAAATGCTTTTCAACAATTTACATTTATTATCTTATTTTTCTTTTAAAAATAATTCTCCAGTTTCTACCATCAGTATGGCTATTTGCTCCCTTATAAGAAACGGAGAGAGAAGAATGTCAGACAATGGACGAATGGTGGTTTGGGTTAGGGTTAGGCAATATTGCCAATGCGAAAACTGCCGAAAACTGCCAAGTCCAGGAATCAGAACTGCGCATGTCGAACGGAGGTTGCGGCGAAATAGTAAATAAAGTAAGAAACTGCCAGTCTAGAAAACATACACTGCGTTAGGTTTATTACAAGCATAATTATACAAAGTAAGCTAAAACTTTGTGGGAAATACATCTGCAATATTCGCGTATTCATTTAACTACCTTAAATTTAAGTAACCACCTTAAATCTAATGTATTTCCTTAATCTTAAGTTGAACGGTATTTAGTTTATGCCTTTCAGATTGTTTATGTGTTTACCCATAAAAAACAACTTCTATGCCGACCCTTTTATTCATAAAAACAACTTATATGCTGACCTACATAAACTCTTTGAAAACTACGACATTAAATTGAGAGTTACATCCAAACGGGACATTAGTGCGAAGGTTTTAAAATACTTCGTGCAGTTTGAAGTTCGAAATCAAAAAAGAAGTGAGCTATAGATGTTATACTATACAAAGTTTATAGATTAAAGGATACATTTGAACACCTAGACAGGTTGTACCTTTCAATAAAAAAAAACCCCGAGTACTAACAATCCAAACTATTAGACAAAATTCGAAGTTCTAAAAACCGGTATATCCAAATTAGTGTAATCACGCAAAATAGTGTTTTGTTTTGTGATTCTAGAAAAGATAAGATAGATTAGATAGTTATTACTACACCAAACGCCCTTTTCTGATAGCACGTAAACACATAATTATGACACAAGATAACAATGACACAAGAAATACAGAAATATTGTGGATAATATTTACAATGCCACAAGAAATATAGGAATATTGTGGATAATATTTACATAGGGACAGAAGAAAGAAACGAGGAAAATAAATTACTATATATATGGTGGATATACAAAATATCGTACCACTATTATGTGTATGTGACACGATCATGTGTGACGTTGTCTTCAACTAGATTCTGTGAGGGTATGATGTTTGTGATACGATCCTGTGTGACACGATCCTGTGTGACACTGTCTTCAACGAAATGTTGTGCCGGTTTCAATTTTCATGGCCTGTAATATGGACTTTACGTGACTTCACGTTGTGTAATTTTAATAACCCAATTCGGGAATATTATTCTATGGGTTTACATACATATGGGCTTAAAATGTTCCCGACCCTCGAGATCTGCCACGTAGGTTTTTGCATGATAAGTCACTTGCAACACAATATACTACTTTAGGAACCGTATGCACATTTTGCCAAGAATAAGCTTAGGCTAATGATGGATGTTAAAATCTATGACCAAATATGGATTACCAGACATTTTGACATAACCTTCCCATTTTAATTTCAGCTTACCCAATTAACCCAAACTCTAATTTCCAATCTAGACAGTCCTCACGCATGCAAGAAGGCAATTGTCTTAAACAATTACAATTATCTATATGTGTATAGCTTTATTGATGACTGTTTAATAGTTCTGTTTATTTCTCTTCAGTTTACACCAACTAGTAAATACTAATAGACAATAATTAATATTGAGCAAACTGAGACGTTATACTTGCTAAAATCAGACAGGGAACTTTATAATAGTTAAAGATGCCGGAGTTTGATTTAATCCAAGATGACGCCGCGGGAGTTTATAGGACCAAGTCACCTTCAAGGAAATTCTTGATTATAGCTATAATAATTGGAATAGCAGCTTTTATAATAGGAATACTAATAGGTAAATACGCCGCCTGTGATACGACGTCTTCACAAGTTCCAGTCGCACCACAAAAAGATGGCGTATTCCTTTCCGGAGTTTCAGACGCCATCATAAAGGAAGCTGATCTGTCTGTCCGAGATTTGTTATTAAACAACATCGACAACAAAAACATAGAAAAATATCTAAAGTGAGTTCTTTTATTCTTTGATACTTCACGCAACATTACGCAACATTACGCAATACCCTTTAAATACTACTTGGAATCAATGAACCAACGGTTCCCTACTAACTATTAAATCGAAAGAATCGATACGAAATGGAGAGAAAAAAAAGAAAACAACCTAAATTTTACTTTTAGACATGTCCTGTGAAATTTTAAACAGACATGGACTCTTCTTCTCTTTCTTTCAGATCTTTAACAGAGAAACCTCATATAGCTGGTTCACGAGAAGATGAAGATACATTAGTTAATTATATTAAAGATTTCTGGGAGAATGTTGGTTTTGATGACGTACAAACAGCAACTTACGATGTATTATTATCTTATCCAGATAAAGATAATCCTAACATGATAGAATTACTGAATGAAAATAATGAAATTGTTTATCAAACACCAATAGAAGAAGATATTCTTACTCCAGGAAAAAATAATACAGAGGGTATTCCCCCTTTTAACGCCTACTCTCCTAAAGGAATTGTTACGGTAAGTCTTACTTTTAACGTTCACTCTTCGGAATCGCTTTTTGGGGTTATCTTAAGAAATACATGTTCAAATTGGCTGATTTGACATGCCATGTCCATATACGATAATAATATACTCACAGGGTCTATTAGTTTATGTTAATTATATGTACATGTATATAAATGTACAGTGTCGGTTAGTTTATGTTAATAATATGTATATTTACAGGGCCATGTTATGTTGATTATATGTATGTTTACAGGGTCAGTTAGTTTATGTTAATAATAAATGTATATTTCAGGGTCAGTTAATTTATGTTAATTATATATATTATATTAGCAGGGTCAGTTAGTTTATGGGAATTATATGTATATTTACAGGGTCAGTTAGCGTATGTTAATTATATGTATGTTTACAGGGTCAGTTAGTTTATGTTAATAATATGTATATTTACAGGGTCAGTTAGTTTATGTTAATTATATGTATGTTTACAGGGTCAGTTAGTTTATGTTAATAATATGTATATTTACAGGGTCAGTTTATGTTAATTATGTGTATATTTACAGGGTCAACAAATTATGTTAGTTATATGTATATTTACAGGGTCAGTTAATTTATGTTAATTATATGTATATTTACAGGGTCAGTTAGCGTATGTTAATTATATGTATGTTTACAGGGTCATTTAGTTTATGTTAATAATATGTATATTTACAGGGTCAGTTTATGTTAATTATGTGTATATTCACAGGGTCAGTTAATTTATGTTAATTATATGTATATTCACAGGGTCAGTTAGTTTATGTTAATTATGGTAGAGTAGAAGATTATATACATCTAGAATCCATTGGTGTTAATGTATCTGGCTGTGTAGCTATAGCAAGATATGGTAAAATCTATAGAGGAGGCAAGGTACGTCATTGTTCTAATATAGGCTGTTTCCAGAATGGCATTTACTCTGTTATGTAGTAAGTAATTAAAACACTTGAAATCCACAAAGAAAAGAAGCAATCCGATTGTGGTTTGAAATGTTTTTATATTAGAAATAAGTATATTTATTCCAGGTTGATATAGCCCAAAGGTATGGTGTTATAGGATTAATTCTATACTCTGATCCTAAAGATTATACTATACCAGGTGAAGGAGTTTATCCTGATACATGGTGGTTACCTGGTTCTGGTGCCCAAAGAGGAACTATTTTTACTGGTGATGGCGACCCTTTAACTCCAGGATATCCAGCTATAGGCAAGTTGAAATTAATTTTTAATTTTCCTGTACACAACGCGGGATCACGGTGGCTAAGTAGATAAGGCGCTGGTTCGCTAGCCTGGGGGTCGGGTGGGCGATACGTGCATTGGCCGAGAAAGTTCATCTCGATTTTCCGACGTGATTTCCCCTTGTCAGTGATGCAGAATGAGGGCCTGACAAGGACAGCTGCCTAGTCGTTCGGATGGGACGAAAAACCGAGGTCCCGTGTACACATTGGAGTGCACGTAAAAGATCCCTTGGCGGTTGGAATTCGATATAAGGGTAGGCCGTAGCGCCGCTGCCCGGGCAAACTTCCCCTCATAGCACACTGTATGGCGTATGGTTAAGTGCATAACAGTAGGACGTTAAACCCCATTTCATTCTGTACACAACGTTTGCTTTTAACAGATAAATCTCACAATAAGATTCTTTTGTTATTTCGATTTTAAGCATGCCTCAGAATAAAACGTATGAACATTTTTTTTAGCTTATAGTGGTATTTGGATGTTCAGCGAAATCTCTTAAACAATGCTTTGATCTAAGTGTGCACGTCGCAAATATTCCTTAATGAGATGAGTCTATGGCTATTTTTTGAATATGAGGTTATGTAAAACTAATAATATTTAGTTTCTTGTTAAACTGTCTAATTCCGGTTTAAATTACCACAGACACAGCATATCGATATGAAGAAGATAAAGTTGAACCACCTCTTCCTAAAATACCAGCACACCCTATTGGTTATTCTGTAGCTGAACAGTTACTCGTGTAAGTTTTATATATCACCATTTACAACAGCAATATACACAGCAGTATCATCATCAACAGTAACAATAACAGCCGTATCATCAACAGCGGTATTCACAGCAGTATCATATACAGCAGTATTCACAGCCGTATCATCAACAGCAGTAACAATAACAGCAGTGACACCAACATCAGTTGCATCATCGGCAGTTGATCAAACAGCAGCAATAGGACCAATATCAGTAACACCAACAGCAGTTGGTCAAGCAGCAGCAGTAAAATCATCAGCTGTATCATCAGCAGTTGATCAAACAGCACAAAAAAGCAAGACCCACCAAGAGGGAACTTGTCACAATCTATTCTGTAGCTGTTTGTTAGTATTTTATTTATTATTAAACCTTGGTATGCAATGACTATTAAAACAGTGTGTGTGTTTTATTTTGCAGAAATTTAACTGGGGCTACCGTGACAGATGAATGGAAAGGTGGAATAGATATAACTTATAAATATGGTCCAGGATTTATTAATGCTAACTGGTTAGTATATATTTATTACAGAACATCTGGAGAACTATGATGTTGTTATGATGCTGTTAAATCACTTTCATTTATAATATCATGTAGATTGAGTAAAACACATTGTATAGATGTAAGTAATCCCTTTTTATTATGTTACAGGAAAGCAAGAATGACTATTTCTACACAAAATGTAAGACGTAATACAACAAATATTATTGGATTTATAAAAGGGGCAGTAGAACCAGGTAAATATTATTATAACAGATATACATGTTATATTTGATGTGTTGTTACATATATATTTGTCATATTTGATGTGTTATTACAGATAGATGTGTTTTGTTTGATGTGTTATTACAGATATACATATTATTATAAATAGATATGTTATATTTGATGTGTTATTATAGATATATATGTTATATTTGATGTGTTATTATAGATATATATTTTATATTTGTTTGTTATTGTAGATAGCTATGTTATATTTGTTCGTTATTATAGATATATATACTAGTATTATATTTGTTCGTTATTATAGATATATATACTAGTATTATATTTGTTTGTTATTATAGATCGATATGTTATATTTGGTAATCACCGTGATGCCTGGGTGTATGGAGCTATAGACCCATCCAGTGCTACAGCTGTTATGATGGAAACTGCTAGAGTAATGGCTGCCTTGGTTAAATCGGGTAAGACATCTTTTGATTGTTTTCTTAGTAACTAATTGTTGAAATAAAGAAATACATAAGTCAATAATTAGTCCCTAGTTGTGAATTTGATACATATTATACACCAATTTAACAGATACAATAAGATACCGATACAGTCCGATTATACAGCAATTAAACAGATACAGCCTGATTATACACCAATTTAACGGATACAGTTAGATTATACACCAATTTAACATATACAGTCAGATTACACCAAATTAACAGATACAGCTAGATTATACGCCAATTTAACAGATACAATTAGGTACCGATACAGTTAGATTATACACCAATTAAACAGATACAGCCTGATTATACACCAATTTAACGGATACAGTTAGATTATACACCAATTTAACGGATACAGTTATATTATACACCAATTTAACATATACAGTCAGATTACACCAAATTAACAGATACAGTTATATTATACACAATTTAACAGATACAATTAGATACCGATACAGTCCGATTACACACCAATTTAACATATACAGTCAGATTACACCAAATTAACAGATACAGATAGATTATACACCGATTTAACAGATACACTTAGAATATTCACCATTTTAGCAGATACAATCAAATACACCTTTAAAAGATACAGTCACATCATACACCAAATTGACGGATACAATCAGATCATACCCATTTGAAATGTTTTCAAAACTTGTTATAGGTAAATGGCGACCACGTCGAACAATTTTATTCTGTAGTTGGGGTGCGGAAGAATATGGTATGGTGGGATCTACTGAATGGGTAGAGGTAAGATTATTATAATTACTGAATTGTATTATACACAAATGGATCCTGTGTTTTTTTGTATGTAATATGCTTACCTATTTCAGTTCACATAATACCATTTATCGTATGGGATTTAGTTTTCCGCATTTGGCTCCATTTGCTATTTCTATATTTGTGTCCGATTTGTTCGCAAGACGTTGTTTGAGACTAGCGATTAATTTTAATTTTACAAGAATATACCAAACATCAAACAAAGGGAGCTGATCCTATTTTATAATTATTTTACAGGAATATATAAAGAATATAAAAGAAAGGACTGTGGCTTACATCAATATAGATATATCGGTGGAAGGTAAAAATGTTAAAAGTAATTTTTGCAATATTGCATTATACCTTTGATTGGATGCCCATGTATCATGTAACACTGAAGACGCCTATTCGAAATAATTTAACTTCCATGTTTGGTTGAAAATTTATTTTTATTATTACATATCTTGAAAATCTATTATCAAACAGGATACGCCAATTATTTAAAGGCTTTATATTTCAGGAACAAACACACTTCGTTCTAAAACTACGCCATTGTTATACAACGTGATGTACGAAACTGTAAAGCTGGTATGATTGAAAACATTTTTAAAAACATTCATTTATTGAGATGTGCGAAATAGGACAAAATTACCCGAACAGAACTGGTTATTTTCAGGCCCGGCGGAGTAGGGGGTAGGGGGGCGCAAGTACTCTTTTATCCAGATTATTTCGGACCCTCGCCCCTCGCCCATAAGGACCTATAATAGAAGCCCCCCCCCCCCAATCAAGAATTGCTTCCGCCAGCCCTTATTGTTACGTACGTACCGGCAAGATACCAGTTAACCTCAGTAATTAATATTTTAATATTAATTGCTGAGGCTATTAAAATATGGCATCGCGACCGCAACGGAAACCTTGAAATTGAACGAACCTTGAACTTTGTAACTCAATTATCACAGGTAGACATTTAGTATAAAAGCGACGACCGAGGAATCTGATAGGAAGCTGGGCTTGTACCACGCCGGGAAATCAGGATGAATCGGCCAATACAGGGACGGAACACCCGACCTCTAGATTAGCGAGCCAGCGTCTTACCTACTTAGCCACGTGATTCCCCTGTATATAAAGGGTAGTGTATTTACATACGTAAGTGGTAAAATATTCAAATAATGTAAAGAAAATATAAACACAGAAGCTGAAGATGTTCTGTAAACCCAACCAATGACATGTTTATCTTCCAGGTTGAGAACCCTAACGCTACAGAGATAGCAGCAGGAAGAAAAACAGTTTATGATACGTGGTTATTCAACAGACCCTGGAAGATAAATGGTGAAATTTACGGAAAACCAGAGTAAGGGTTTAAACCTAATCTACCAACTTTATACGGCACCCTTCACACCTCTCCATTCTATTAGGAAAGGCAAGCACAGTAAACCCTATTATTTAAAGATCTACATATTATCCCCATGCTTTACGTGTCTTTACTTGGTGGGAAGTAGGTAAAACGAAATAAAAGCGACGGTGTTTTAGAAAGGGTAAGACGGGACAGCTAGGTCATATTTGCCCTTTCTTTGGAAAGCTACCATGTGCATCTTTTTAACACGAGGGATATCCACATGCTGTAAATTAAATTAATCATTGCTAATTTGGTTATTATTTCTAGAATGCAATCTATGGGATCCGCAAGTGACTTTGCACCAATCTTACAAAAAGCTGGAGTGACATCTGTAGATTTTAGATATACTTATGATAAGGTAAGCTATCATTCAACGTTTATAAAGTAGATTCCATTTTATTTCATAATATCGATAATTCAGCTCATTATACATAATATTTCCAGTTCTATGGAATTCGGGTTACCCCATGATTAAATATTTTGGGTGGGGAAATCCTCAGCATACATTTATTAATTTCATTGATATAGGCACGGGCTGTGCCTATAACTCCGACACCGGAAGTAGTAGGCCAACATAACCTAGCCCATGTTACTCCCCCAGTCCCAGCTACCTTTATACACCAGCCCTAGAGTAGCCGCAAACCCTGAACAGACGACAGTCACAGATAGTATAGATATATTAAAATAATTAAACTATATATATTAAACTATATGATTGGCCCGAATACCATATATACTTTATTAAAATTTAAAATGCAAAGCATGGGCCTAATGTTTTAACTTTTCTTTTCTTTTCCATAGACCTTGCCTGTTGTTGGATATCCACTTTACCATTCACAGTATGAAACATTTTATGCTATGAAGAATCTCATTGACGTTGACTTTAAGGTAGGTTGTACAAGTCCTAATGGGTTTTGAATAAACGTTTTCTTATTTGTTAGACATTATCATGGCAATTTTCAATAAATCCAATATTAAGTATAAATGATGTACCGCGGTAATATCCAATTCAGTAATACTCGTATGATATTCATTTACATTATTTAGTATCATCAAGCTGTTGCTCGTATTGGTGCTGAATTAGCCAGAAATTTAGCTGACTCCCTGATCATTCCACTCAATGCATCAGATTACGCCTGGGATCTAGAAAACCTGAGAGTCTCACTAGATGCAGAATACGGTACTTATTTAAGGGGTAACATCAGTAATTATGGTAAGTAGATATACATCAAACCTTAGAAAAAAATATGCAATTTTGCCCCCCCCCCCCAACTACACCGCTTGCCGTTCTTGTATAGTTATTGGAATTGAGATGTTCCACGTTAGGTTACAGACACGGACATCCTTAGTATTAGACGTTCACATAAATACATTATTGTATTCACGCACTCTATCACGTGTTTATATGATTTAAATCCAGAAATGAAATGAAATGGGATTTAACGTCCCTCTGTGTTGCTCCTAACCTGGGCTAATGACGGGTATATGCCATACATTGTGCTGTGAGGGAAATTTTTCCCGGGCAGCGGCGCTACGGCCTATTCTTATATCGAATTCTAACTGCCATCGTATCTTTTACATGTACGCCAATCTATACACGGGACCTCGTTTTAAATCAAGAAGTAAACGTGTCTATGTGCTGTATAACGTATTTGTATGATTTAAATCTAGCAGTAATGTGCTGTATCACGTGTATGATTTACATCGACACATAGACTTCCGATTTCATTCTGTGAATCCATCAAGCTATCAGTTTTTAAAAAGATGTTTCAATAAAGTAAAAAAATAATATTTTATGTTCTCATTTTTATATATACATAAAGACGACTTAGAAATGGTTATTAAAAAGTTTGGCGAAGAGGCGGCCGACTTCGAGATAAGATTGGCTAATGTCAATAAAAATGAGTAAGTTTTCTTTTTGAATATGCACTTTGTAAATTGGAGCTTTAACAATACTTATATAGTTGTGGGTGCACAGCATGCTGCATGTCAGGAAAATTTGAGTAAACTTCCTTTGATGGCCTTGACGGCCCGCCGATAGCCAATCGGCGGGTTTAATTTGACAACTTGCGAATTTCGTGATTGCTCCTGTTATACTCTATCATAATAAACCAAACGCATCTAATTAACGAATTTGAGCACTAATATGCAAAAAGGTTTTGAATATACGTTAGATTAACCAGTCCCAAAAATTATTCAACAAAAAATAGAAAGAAATAGAGACTAGACTAATTTTGCTTCATATTCTATTGTCGATTATACTAAGATTACAAGGGTTCACGTTTATGGATATTGTTCCCTCTCTTGGTTCTATAACGTTTGTTTATTTTCTGTATCCACAGTCCATTATTAACAAGAGTGGTGAATGACCAGTTAATGTTGTTAGAGAAAGCTTTCTTAGATCCATCAGGTTTACCATCAAGACCTTTAAAAAAGTAAGTTGTCTATATAATCGTATTTATTAGAAAAATAGCCCTCTGTTGTAGGAAGGTCGTGGTTGAGATCCACACAACAATAACTTTTATTATAATAATTCGTATGAGTTAGACAAGAGGGGAAATGGCCGTAAATAAGTTTTTTTTGCATCAATCAACGAGCATCGAAAAATTGCAATTCTACAATTTTTAATGTTGAGAAATAAGATGAGTTATTTTTTCTTTCTAGACACATTATAATGGCAGATAGTAGTACTGATGCATATGCCGGAAGTAGTTTTCCTGGACTTATAGATTTGCTGTTTGAGATTGATAAAGCAGCTGACCCTAATGCACGATGGGAGGAAGTTAAAGAACATTTTTCTGTTATTTTATTTACCATCCAATCAGCTGCTTCAACTCTTCGTGACGTCACCATCTTCCATTCATGATGAAGATAGTAAAGATACATTATGCAAGGGCTTAATCTGATTATTGCAACTCTTAATATAGGCTTCAGATGCTATAGAAATTATAAATGAGATCTTTATTTAAACAACAAGCCCAAAATCAACCCTGTACACCCACGGATGGCTCGGCTACAGCTTGGATTTAAATAGGATTTCACTGATTGATCAAATCAAATATGGCGCACGGTGATGAGATTATTAACTGTTATGTTTACGTCATCAGTTAGATTGAGGCTAAGTAATAGTGTCTTTAGCAAGGCCGCTGTTGATAATCTAGATTATGTAGGTGGAGTTAACGCCTGTCAATGAAACGATCTGCCAAGGTGAAGACACAAACGACTACCATTTCTAGTCAAATATTACAACGAAGATAACTTTGTTCTGAATTAAGTAACTGTTATAAAAAATCTCCCATAATGTATCTTTCAGCCATTTTATAAATTATTTTATTCAAAATCTCAATAACAATGTTAATGTTGTGATCAATAATGCATATGTACATAATAAAGCATAATAGAAAAAAAAATAAAACAAAACTAATTACGAATAATCCAAACGATTAGACAAAATTCAAAGTCCTAAAAAAACCGTACCGTGTACAAAACACACGACACACAGTGGCAACTGGTGTCCGGAAGATAGTTAGGGATGCCTACTGTTTGGAATGGGGGTTAAAATAAAAAATAAGGATATTTGTATATTATAAAATATAGAGGCGTCCGATTAATGCATTATTTCACTAAAGGTTATCTGAAAACAAACCTTAATACATCTTAAGATATCTGATTAAAACAGTAATGTTGTACTATGTCAACAACCAGATATTTTTTTATTTGCTAATAAAACTGTTTACATTGATATGCAAGGCTTCGTTTGTGGTGCTTTACTAAAATATTAAAACCCAAGCGTTTAAGAGTTGGACCTGTTGGGTTTTAGAAAAGAGATTCATCGGTTGTTGCATAATGTATAGTTGAAGCTATACCAATGTTCTTGGATGCACACGTGTTACCTCACATGGAGACATAAATCCCATCATGAACTAAACGAACAATCTTCTAGCGAGATAACAAGAAACATGTTTGAGGAAACACGGTTGATCTATCATAAGAGTGTCTTCCTTGTAGACCAGTCTTAAGCTTGAGACAAACATGGGGAAAAAAGCATAATTATGACTGGTCAATAGTCCGATTAACAAACCAATAGCTAACTGCGTAACAATATCATTACACTTTAAACAGAGCTCCAAATTGGACTAAATATGTTTACATAACGTTACGTCATGGCTCACGATTTGATTATGCCCAATCAACCAAAGCATAGCAGAATATTGCATGACAAACTAGACTATCAATACGGATACAATGTAAACAATACTATATGGAGGTGAACAATACTTTTACCGTTTTTCATACCATAAATCAATGTCCAAAGTTTTAGGGAAGACCAGAGATTAAACGAAGGGCTGTCATGTTGCTGTACTTAGGATAGATTATATCGAACGGGAAGAATAGACACACCCCTAAAGCTCAAGTATCAGAAGCCAATCCAGCAATAGCCAGAGAGGGACTTCTCGGGCCATTTATTCAGGAATATGTAACAAGAGCAGCCTTTGCTTCTCTGGATTATATGCATCCTCGGTTACCCAGTGTACTCATTCCGTTCTACTCCACTATACTCTGGGTTAATCTATGGAGGAGACACGTTTTCAAGTTATCCACCCTTGATACGTGTGCTATTCTAATCAACCAATCCCATTAACTGTTATTTGAAAAGGAAATCGCCAAAGGGAAATTACTCTCTTCTGACAGAGTTAGGAGTTGTACACGTGATAGTTAAGGAATTGTGAATTAAATTACCGAGTATACGTTCATTAATAATAAACATAACAAAACGACATATTATTATTACTATTTCAAACAAAGAACGAATGGTAATAATGATAACAAAAGTGAAACATAAAGATGTTATACATATTAGAAATCAACAACACATACTACAGATTTTGATAATACAATTAAAAATGTCGTGGTGTCGGGTGAAAATGTCGTAGTGTCGGGTTAAAAATGTCGTGGTATCGTGATGTCGTGGTGTCGCGTTAAAATGTCGTGTTGTCGGGTTGTCGCGTTGTCGCGTTTTGAAGGGCGACACCACGACATCACGACATGATATCAATCAGCCACCATACTTTCTTCTATCATTGTGTATATATATAAAGTCGTCTTCGGTACATACTATACTGGATTCTTCCTTCAGAGAACCAACAACAAAGGAATGAACTACAAGAAACAAAGATGAACCAACACCACCATACCGGACAACACACCCAAATGGAAGGAAGAATGGACCAGGACTAATACTCACCAACAAGCCCCAAGGAAGAGTTGCACCGCCCTGCCATTCAACCGGACAGAACGACCAGACCAACCAAATCGACCAAATATATATATATATATATGTACATAATATGTCTATGTCTATTTTGTCAAATGTCTATGTCTATGTTCGTATAAATGTCCTCGTCCATGTATTTCTTATCACATGATAAACTTAACTAACTTTCTGTTTGTACATATTATATATATATAAAAATATTTTCTTTTATCCAATCAATCCACTATGTAATTTTATCACTTTGTATATATAACATGTAATTGTCTGCGATATCACCTCGGTGGAAGCGGACGTAAAATAAAGCTATTTCAACAACAGGTACATACTATACATGTACATGTACTTGTCAATATTCATTTTGCAGCTGTAGTTTTAGAAAACGGGCACTCTTATGGACATTATAAGGATTAAGATTTCTTTCACAAATATTTGCATTTGAAAGATTGCAAGGCTTGAGGCTACCTCTATCCCTCTCAATACAACTGAGCATCGCCATTGTCACACGTCGGCGCAGTCGATGTCGAGGAGAACTCATAGTTAGGTGATATTAATCATCTCCGTGGATAAAAACAAGGTATTCTAAACAGAGGTGGAAAAAAAGAAAGAAATCCGTAAACATTCGTTAAATCTGTTTTATATGCTTATTATTTGTTATATTATTATTTTTGGAAGGGGCTATTAAATTGCATCGACGTTTGATTTAAAGCCCCAATACCACTCTTGTTGTAACTGAATAATATGTTCCAATCTTTATTCTGGTCAACAATTTGTACTATTTTACAATGTTTCAATTAAAAAATGATACAAATTTCATCTTAACACACTTAATTTTAAAAATTGGAAAAATTCAACTACATGCCGTAACATGGTTTGAAAAGCCTTACGTAAGCACTTTCAAATGCAACTTGGATTTAAACATATTTTCGAACCCTCTGGACAAGTAAGATAGGTTGTAATGGATAATTTACACAACAAGGAGGACACTTAAACATCTTGTAGTAAGAATAAGGCTAATCTTTTTTTCTGGACTTGTCAAGCCAGCAAGTGTGTCATTGTCCCTTTAATGCAAGATGGTCGAGCATCGAAGACCGCATCAATGGAAATTCTTGATTATCGAAGACCGCATCAATGGAAATTCTTGATTATAGCTATAATAATTGGAATAGCAGCTTTTATAATAGGAATATTAATAGGAAAATACGCCGCTTGTGATACGTCGTCTGATTCAGTCATTCCAGAAGATAAAGATGGTGTATTTCTTCCCGGAGATTCAGATGCTATCATCAAAGAAGCTGATCAGGTCAATCCGGGATTTGTTATTGACCAGTATCGATAGTAAGAACATAGAAACATATCTAAGGTCAATCTACCCTTTCCTTAACCTCAGTCCATTGACCGGGGCCTTCCGGCGTGGTTCTTCCTAGTCAGTGGTGCAGGACCTCAGGTCCCGTGTATGCATTGGTTGGCGTGCACGGTGCAGGTAAAAGACCAATTAGCTGTTGGTAATCGATATAAAAGTAGGCCACAGTACCGCTGCCCGGGCAAAATTTGCCTCATTGCTCACTGTATGACGTATGTCGTTACACCCCATTTTATTCCATTTCATTTTCATTTTTAACCCAAATTATATCCCTTCGTCAACATGTATCCGTGAATGAGTAATGTGTTTTTCAATGAGTTTCTTTGTGTGTTATTCGTGATCTGTTGAGCTATAAGATGTCTTTGGCTGGCGGAATGCGCCATTCATACACATTTTCTAGTTTTCTAGTAGACAGTTACCCCTGTATCTCCAACCCAGACGAGCCTCATACACCCGGCTCTTCTTCCTGGCAAACATTTGTCTGCGATATAACTCTAGGTGGAAGCGGACGTTAAACCCGAAGAACGAACGAATTAATTTTTTTTTTTTAAACAGTAGAGCTCAATTCAATCAAGCCGTAGCAACATAGCAGCGTAAATTGGTCGATTCGGAAACGCCACTTGCTATGATTTGTCGGAAACTTTGTGAATGCAACAAAGGGGGGGGGGGGCTTTTAAACAGATCTATTTTTTTTCAAATTTGGTGCGAAACATTTGGTTCATTAGAGGACGAACCCTATAGATATTCTGCGTTCCATGGCCTTTTTTTTCGTCCATATCAAAAATATATCCCTGTGGCCTGTTTCACGAAATTTAAACTAAGATAAAGTCCAAATATTAGTAATTTGATTGGATAATATTAGCTTGATTTTAGTGCTTAGCCAATCAAAATTAAAGTATCTACTAAAATTGGGATTTATCTTTAGTTAAGATAACGAGAAACAGGGTCCTGATTGAATGACCATAAAATCTATAACAAATATATTAACACAGACAGAATGTTTAAAATTTATATACAGAACAATAATTACATGTATTTACAAATTTGATTTATTTACAATTAGAGACAATAATCTAATAAAACTCTTTCTACTGCTTCCTCAATACCTTCTGCAATCTATCTTTTGCCCATGTACCGCTTTCCCTCATTTTATTTCTCAATCTGCCTGTTTTTTAGCGCAGCCACAAGTACACAATTTCCTAAGCTGTTTTCCCACTCTGATAAAAAATTTACGGAAATTGCTTTTATTTTTCACTTTTTTGCAATCTACAACCTTTGCTTCATTATTCATTCCCTCCTCTAATTCCATTAACTTTCCCGAATCTTCGGCATCTTCCTTATCCATTCCTCTATCATTGTTTTCTTTGGTTTGTGTTTGTATTTCTATCACATCGATTTCTTTATATTCTGTTTCTATATCTCTCACTTCTTTATATTCTGTTTCAATATCTCTCACTTCTTTAGATTCTGTCTCTATATCTGTCACTTCTTTATATTCTGTTTCTATATCTCTCACTTCTTTATATTCTGTTTCTGTATCTCTCACATCTTTATATTCTGTTTCTATATCTCTCATTTCGTTATATTCTGTTTCTATATCTCTCACTTCTTTATATTGTGTTTCTATATCTCCCACTTCTTTATATTCTGTCTCTATATCTCTCACTCCGTTATATTCTGTATCTATATCTCTCACTTCTTTATATTCTGTTTCTATATCTCTCACTTCTTTATATTGTGTTTCTATATCTCCCACTTCTTTATATTCTGTCTCTATATCTCTCACTCCGTTATATTCTGTATCTATATCTCTCACTTCTTTAGATTCTGTTTCTATATCTCTCACTTCGTTATACTCTGTTTCTATATCTCTCACTTCTTTATATTCTGTTTCTATATCTCTCCCTTCTTTATATTCTGTTTCTATATCTCTCACTTCTTTATATTCTGTTTCTATATCTGGTGCTTCGTTATATTCTGTCTCTATATCTAGTAGTTGTCGAGCTACCTGCTGCCAATAATATCCCCGACTTTTGTTGGAAAGCGCTAAAGAAGGGTTAAATTCTATCTTTATATCTTTTGCTTCTTTACATTCTGTTTTTATATCTTTTACTTCTTTACATTCTGTTTTTATATATTTTACTTCTTTACATTCTGTTTTTATATATTTTACTTTACATTCTGTTTTTATAAATTTTACTTCTTTACATTCTGTTTTTATATCTTTTACTTCTTTACATTCTGTTTTTATAAATTTTGCTTCTTTACATTCTGTTTTTATATCTTTTGCTTCTTTACATTCTGTTTTTATATATTTTACTTCTTTACATTCTGTTTTTATATATTTTACTTCTTTACATTCTGTTTTTATATATTTTTCTTTACATTCTGTTTTTATATATTTTACTTCTTTACATTCTGTTTTTATATATTTTACTTCTTTATTTTCTGTTTCTGTATTTTCTATGTCTAAATATTTTACTTCTGTATTTTCTGTCTTCTTGTATTTCACTTCTGTATTTTCTGTGTCTAAATATTTTACTTCTTTATTTTCTGGGTTTATATATTTTACTTCTGTATTTTCTGTGCCTAAATATTTTACTTCTGTATTTTCTGTGTCTGTAAATTTTACTTCTGTATTTCCTCTGTCTAATTTTTTTACTTCTGTATTTTCTGTATCTAAATATTTTACTTCTGTATTTTCTGGGTTTATATATTTTACTTCTGTATCTTCTGTGTCTATATATTTCTCTTTTGTACATTCTGTTTCTGTAATTTTTTCTCCTTTATACCCTGGTGGTGGTACATTCTTTATTTTTGGATGTGGTCCAAACTTATTTGTACGAACTGTGTCAGGGGGGTGTATCATTATACTGACCTCTGGTCTTACTATCAAATAGGGTTTGATACTCTCTGGTGGCGGGCCGTCTCTATACAGCTCCATCAGACGATATGGGTTGACTGAAAAATTAGAATAAATTTAAGATAAAAACAGGTGCTTAAAAATCAAATTCTGTTCCATCATGTATTTAAACACGGAATTTGATCTGCCATGGGATCTTTTACGTGCAGAACCACAATGTGTACAAGGTATCTCGGTTTTGGTCCCACCCGAACGACTACGTTGACCCTTACCAGGTTCTCGTCTTCAATATATTTAAACTATTTCCCCATCACTTTCACTTGTTACCATGCCGGGGGTAAGCAGGTGCGTGCTGTATCATAAAGCCTGTCATTGAGTCAACTGGCATGGTCTCGAATCCCCGGTTGTACATGAGTAGGGTCGCCTGTCCAGCCTCGTGGGTTTTCTCCGGGTCCTCCGACTACTAAAGACCCCTACGCACATGAAATAAAATTAAACCATACGTTAGTCCCGAAATGACCTAGTTTGTGTCAAGTGGATGTTAAACCTCTCCCTCCCTCTCTCTCTCTCTCTCTCTCTCTCTCTCTCTCTCTCTCTCTCTCTCTCTCTCTCTCTCTCTCTCTCTCATTAAAACAAAAATTCCCCAAGTCGCAGAGCGTCATTAGCATTTATTGGTCAATATTGATATTTTTGTTTGTCATGTCTTTACCCGCATTAAAATGAATTTTACAACATTTAATCTAGAAAACAAAACTAAGATATCAACGATAAATAATCTCTCTCTCTGTTAACAGGCCGTTGAAATGCAACCCCGTGTCTCGGTTCGGTTATCGGCTTCGTCTAATGTGGACAGTTGTAGGGTTAGGGATATATCTAAGATGCATTACTGCTCTACCTCGTACATGAAACCTCTATCTACGTAGGGTACTTACTTTTCTTTTCATTTTTTTTGGTTTTGGTTGATTTGCAGCCGCCAGGAATCACACCTAATAATACAAATTTTCTGTTCGTCTTATTTTGTGCACTTTTCTTGTGTATTTCAAATATTTTGCCACGTTTCAGGCAAAATGCTCTCCCGTCTTTTTTAAAGTATCCTGGCTCCAATCCATTCTCGAGGTCTTCAGGACATGTTGCTATTTCAATGTCTGAAAGTATAAATAATAAAACCATGACATGTAATTATTTTTAATAAAAATAAAAAATAAACAGCATGCCAGTCTCCATATAATCGAGCTAACGTGTCGACGAGACGTGAAATCCGATTTCATTTATTTGGACATGAAGGTGCGTCTCAATCTATTTATTATATACACGTGACGGTTTCAAGGTCAAGTTAAAATGTGTGTAAAACTAATATGGATAGCAGCCATCTGGTATATTCAGTTACTGCATTTGGTGAATTTCAGACTTTATTGAACAATTACTTCTGATGAGAAGAAATGTATTTTTTCTTACCATCTTTATCTGTTTTGATATCTTCAGTTTCTGTTTTTATATCTTCAGTTTCTGTGGCTAAAAGCGTATCTTCATCAGCTTTTATATCTTCGGTTTTTACATCTTTGGTTTCTGTTTTGATATCTTCAGTTTTTATATCTTCGGTATTAACATCTTTGATTTCTGTTTTGATATTTTCAGTTTTGATATCTTCGGTATTTACATCTTTGGTTTCTGGATTGATATCTTCAGTTTTTATATCTTCGGTATTTATATCTTGGGTTTCTGTTTTGATATCTTCAGTTTTGATATCTTCAATATTTACATCTTTGGTTTCTGTTTTGATATCTTCAATATTTACATCTTTGGTTTCTGTTTTGATATCTTCAGTTTTGATATCTTCAGTATTTACGTCTTTGGTTTCAGTTTTTATATCTTCCGTATTTACATCTTTAGTTTCTGTTTTGATATCTTCAGTTTTGATATCTTCCGTATTTACGTCTTTGGTTTCAGTTTTGATATCTTCAGTTTTGATATCTTCCGTATTTACATCTTTAGTTTCTGTTTTGATATCTTCAGTTTTTATATCTTCAATATTTACATCTTTGATATCTGTTTTGATATCTTCAATATTTACATCTTTGATATCTGTTTTGATATCTTCAGTTTTGATATCTTCCGTATTTACGTCTTTGGTTTCAGTTTTGATAACTTCTGTTTTGATATCTTCGGTATTTATATCTTTGGCTCCTGTTTTGATGTCTTCAGTTTTTACATCTTTGGTTTCTGTTTTGATATCTTCAGTTTTTTTATCTTCAATATTTACATCTTTGGTTTCTGTTTTGATATCTTCAGTTTTGATATCTTTCGTATTTACATCTTTGGTTTCTGTTTTGATTTCTTCTGTTTTGATATCTTCGGTATTTATATCTTTGGTTCCTGTTTTGATGCCTTCAGTTTTTACATCTCTGGTTTCTGTTTTGATATCTTCAGTTTTTTTTTCTTCGGTATTTATATCTTTTGTTTCTGTATTTTTGTCTTCTACCTTTATATCTTCGGTTGCTGCTTTTATAACTCCTACAGTTCTTACATATTCTGAAGTTTTCATATTTTCTGTTTCTTCATCTTTTGATTCACTATCTCCTGTTTGCAGACCTACTATTTCTGTATCTTCTCTATCTCGATCTTCTATTTCTTCGTTTTCTTTACTTTCTGTTGTTGAATTCCCGAAGGACAAAGGCATTACCCCGAAATTCATTATAACTGCAAACGAAAGCAAAGTTTACATATTAAAATTTCTCATTAAAACAAAAATCCCCGAAGTCGCAGATCATCATTGGCATCTATTGGTCAATATTATTTTTTTGTCACGTCTTAACCCGCGCTAAAATGAATTTTTCAACATTTAATCAAGAGAACAAAAGTAAAATATCAATGATCTCCCGGCATTGATTCACTCTGATTAAAAAGACGCTCATCAACAGATTTCAGTGAAAGTCATAGACCCTGGCCTATGTTGGCTATATCCTATATACTGTGGATGCCGAATGTACTTTTTAGCACGTGCGTGCTGTATCATAAAACCTGTCATCAACATGATCAAGTTAACTGGCGTGGTTCGAATCACCGGTTGTACGTGGCAAGGAGTAGGGTCGCCTGTCCAACCTCGTGGGGTTTTCCCGGGTGACCCGGTTTTCTCTAACTAATAAAGACCCCTACACGCAAGCGAATTATTGATAAAATTAAACCATATGTTAGTCCCGAAATGACCTAGTTTGTGTCGAGTTGACGTTAAACCCCATTTCACTCCCTCTCGCTAAAGGTATAATCTGTATGTTATCTTTAGTATGTCGTGAAACATTTATTTACACTTGTACTAGAATGCAAAGTAAATTGTAGATATTGTCACCAGTCCTATCCCCGATAATTTTAATCTAAATTTTGGTCGTATTGTCCCCAGTGCCGAATTCAGAGGAGGTGCCTGGCACTCCCCCACCCTTTCGACTGGAAAAAAATGAAAGTGTCCTTTAAATACAATTGTACAAAGTGGGAGATGGTGACGGGTGTTTAAGGCCCTGTATCCATAGGCTGTTCCCTTGTGACCTTTTGACGCGCCACAAGGACAATGCACCTTTGTTTTTAATGTCCCTATTCCCATAGGTTGTACCCAGGGAACATGTGCCTCGCGCACAGAACATGTGGACTTGTGACCGGGAACGCAGACAATGAACTTGTCAATTGTTTTGCAGCTACACAAGAGAGAACACGCCATTAAGAGTATGATATTGTTTGGAAACTTGTGTGAAATTCATCCAGTTCATTGCGAATTCCAAAATATGTCCGAACCCAGCACCGTGGGCGTTGTCTGAAGACATGTTATCTTCGGATCTTCGGAGATGAGCACCAGCGAGGGAAACAAATGCAGCCAGTACCTGTGATCAGGGATGGGGGGGGGGGGCATAGTGGGACAAATGTCCAGGGCTCCCCACATTTAGGCAGTTCTGGGTCATACTAATATTTTATCCCGGATTTCACTAACATAAAGTAAATGAAAACATCATAAGAGGAATTTTAGAGTCTGTGTAAAATACTCAATTTGTCAACGAATTCTAAACGTCAATGAAATCGCTGCCAAAATTGTCTCAGATACACTGAAATTAATCCTAATTTTAAAAAAAGAAATCCTAAAGGAAAACACCCCAGACACTCAAGGGGGCGGAGTACATACTATAATTTGAACAAACGACAATGGGGCCCCAGCACAGTTGGTATGCCCCCCACCCTATGCCGACAAGGTTAATCCGACACTGAATGCAAAAGCGGCATCCTCCTCATCCTACCGATTTTCAGTAGTTGAGTTCTTCGTCGAGCTATCAATAAAAAAAAAACCGGTTCGCATAATGATAGTTGTGTCTTGTGTTAAATTGCTTTCTCATCAACGTTCGTATGTAGTCTTTTCTTTTACCTATCTTTCCATTGCACATTACACACGTCACAAGGGAACAGCCTATGGATACGGGCGGGTACAGGGTCGGGTCACAAAGTCACAACGCCACAATGGAACACACCACAAGGGAACAGCCTATGGTTACAGGACCTAAGGTTTCAGTGCGTGTAAAAAAGGCTACTGATAGTGTCAAAAATATTATACACCTTGTCCGTATGACCCCGTGTTGTGAGGACCTAATGTTTAAAATAATTTTCTTGAGCGTAGTGGTATAATGAGTCACGTACAAGCGGGGAATTCACAGACCTCAAGGTTTCACGCGCACGCGTTTAACCAATTGATCACCGCTTTCTTTTGTATAGAACTACTGCTTTATTTTGTAAATCCAGTGGCACATTATGAAGTGAAAGTGTAAAGTTATATCATTTCTTATTTCCTTACTTTTTGTCTTTCGTGTTTTTGATTGCCATATTTGAAAACGCAAATAAAAGACTACGAAAAGAAGGCGCGATAATCATAATCCACAAATTCTGCACTGAAAAGTGTCGTATTGTTGCTTTTGAAACAACTAAGACATCAAAAAATTAATCTTTGGTCAATGAACAATTAGTGCCATGACAACGAACGGCATTCATTTTCTATGCATTATTAACCTCCTTTTACTGTATACTAAACGAAACATTTACAAAAATATTAAAAATAGTTTACATTACTTACCTGAAGTCCGGACTCTGTATCTAAAATATTTTCGATGTTTTTTTTTTCCGTTAAAATATATCTTTTTAGTGATAATATCGTTATAATAATAGATTATCCTTGCTCCATATTTGACTAGACAATAAGTTGTGACGTCAAAGTAATTGTGACGTCACAATGAATATAACGCTATCGGATGTCGATTTTCATTGGCCGTTGTTATTGTAAACTTTGGAATCAGGGCCGGATTGGGGTGGGGCGACCCCTTTCACTGACCGCGGAGCACGGACAGGGGGTCCGGGGACTCTCCTGCATGAAATTTTTGAACCCACAAAAATAAACCCACAAATATGCGATTTAGTGGCATATCTGATTATAATCTCTGCCAAATAATCTCATAAATCGACCGTAACAGGTGGCCTTGACGGAGTGGGGGCGGACATGCATAGGCGTAATTTTTGGAATTTTGGAAAAAGGAGGCCATTTCCCGCAATTTGAGACCATTTCCGACATCCCAATTCTGTAATAAAAATGTCATGGAATGTTTAACACCAGCCCCAGGGAATCGTCTCGCACTCATATTCAGCCAGCAGACCAGCTATCATCAATTTTTGCCGACGCCTTAATAATTAGTAAATTTGCGGGCGACAGTGTCGGGTGAATCCGATGAAATTTTCGGATGAAATTCGGAATGCCCATTGCTGGATTCAGAATTCTGGCCCTGATCGCCCGATGACCAAATCCACCCCTGTGAGTTACTGATGTATGTGTAAAGACAGCTCGACCCTTGTCAGTCTCTCTACACACACTAGTGCGTACAGACAGTTCGGCCCCCTGTCAGTCTCAGATATGAGTTACTGATGTATGTGTACAGACAAATCGACCCTTGATAATTCCTCGACACACGAGTCACTGATTTATGTGTACAAACAATTCGACCCCTGCCACAATCTCGACACAAAGAGTACGAATTCCACGCTAACCCTTATAATATCTTATATTTAGTTTTTATTTTTTTGCTATCCATTCAATGTTCTAATTTTAGCTCCCGTGGTTAGTCCTTTGTATATTTTAATGGTCGGTATATTTTGATGTTAAACCTACTGTCTGTTCCAGGTAATACTGCGACTCGAAAATTACTTGTCATTTCTTCCAATTTTAAATAAAATGGCTAAAACTTCGCGAAATACCTGGAATGATCACCCCGTTGCTTTCTGTCTTGTGAGAAATACGTTGATGACAAGTTTTATAGCCTTTCTCCTTTGAAAAATCGAAGTTTGTTTACATTTTATTACTGGAAACCGCCATGTTTGGCCTAGCGATCTGGGCGAGCCTAAGTGGACAAGGGGTTCTGGGTCTGCTTAAAGTCGTTTCATCCTACTTCGATGTATTGGTGGGTCGTATCGGTCCAGTAGAATATAACTCTTTTCATAATAGAATTATTTACTGAATTCCAGACCACGTTTGTTTGTCCTACTAACGGAATGCACCAAATTTGTGAAGTACCTGTCTACCCTAACGCGAAATGAAACTGCCTCATTAAATTTTAACGCATGCATAGTCGAATGTTTATGTTCTGAGAAAGTGACAATGTGGAAATGTATGAAATTTACAAGAGAATACTACATTTTATCGGACTTTTAGTCATTTATTGTAAAGGAAGAAATCAAAGGGATGACAATTTCAGGTATGTCACAAAGTTTTAGCCAATTTAATTAAAAATTGAAGGCATGACAAGCATTTTTAGAGTCAGAGTATCACCTGGAACAGACAGTAATCGTGGCTCCATGCAGAATTAAATTTCGCCTAGCATTTCATGATGTTTTATACGATAAATAAGAAAATTGTTTGAAGGAACACCAACAGCCACCCACAGCATCCTTTCTCAATCAATTGCAAGAAATGGCAAATACAATGTTCTGTTACCCATTTTAGGCTAAAGGCAATGGGTTCTGGTAGTGGTTATACACCAATTGATACAGAGAGCTGGAGTACCTGCAGTAGATTTCACGTATACTTATAATGAAGGAGGTTAAGTACGAGTTGTCTTTACTAACTAAACACAGGTTTTAATATTCTAAATAGCACAAGTCCAAGTCTATCTCTTACACAGTGATGCTGACTTCTAATATCGGGGTCCAACCAAACTTTAGAAATAACGGGTGTAGGAGTATGCTTAATTATAAGGGGCATGAGTTACGCGTTCTCATTAGAGACGTTAGGTGACCCGGTTTGTGGCTCTTGGTCTCCATATTACCGTTTACTTGGTTGCTTCGACTTCTCAAATCGTCACATTTAGAAATGAAGAGTTTCGTACATGATAACATGACAGGTGATAACCTTGCTCTTTTTAGAACACGTGATATTTACACGGAATACATACTATTCAAAATTCAAACGGTTTAGCGCTAATAATTAGTCAACATACAAACAGATCAGCACTTAGTCGCCAGTATAACACATAGTCCAAATACAACCAACGGTTGTGAGAACAATGCGATATGTAAACGTCCTGTCAGGGGCGGATCCAAGATTTTTCTTGCAGGGGGGGGGGGGGGGGTAGGTTGGATAACGTCTTAACTTATTGCCGAGGGCGCCAAACGTTGTAATGGGGGGGGTGGGGACCTGCCCCAGAAAAATTTGGTAAATTAGATTCAATTTAGTGCATACTGTCGTATTTCCGGAAGCTAAATTCCAAGACTACAGGTCTAAAAATCGCCAATAAAATCGCATAAAATGTCCTTAAAATGTTGGTGGGAAATGCTTCCTTCGCAGATGAGGAACAAAATATCTTCAGATAACATAATATTATGGTTTTACAATATGAAGAGCAAAAATCAATTATCGGATTTACCCTCCTGATGACTTTGTGTGTTTTATTCCAAACTTGGTGCGTTACTTTGTGTGCGAGAAAAAGGAGAAACGAAAGGAGGGGAATTCGACAATTAGGCTAGTTATCAACGCTGTCGTTAAAAGTTCTTACGACTAGGACCAACTGGTTTCTCGTGGCTGCGTCCAGTCGTAGCGACATAAGCTGTCAGTTGCCGCTAGTCGCCGACAGTTTTATCGCGTCGTAGGGTGACATAAGCTGGGCTTTAGAATGCCCGCGTTTTAATATCCAGTCCTTGTTTTTATACTTGTTAACATAATCCATGTGTCATTTGTATTTGAATATTTTACCCTTTTTATAGGTCAGATAGATGCATATTATAATTGTACTATATATTACTATTAAATAAATTGGAAAAGTGTTGTATTGTTCAATTTTTATTTATACCTTTCAGAAACTTATATAAATGGTGCATGCCTGTCTTCATTAGCCCAGTTCGGAGCAGAGCAGTAGGACGTTAAACCCCATTTCATTTCTTTGTCAAGTTAGAGACGATGTGGCCCAATATTCCCCCTAAAACAAAAATCTTACCATTGTAGCCGGACAACCGACGCAGGTTACGACAATACACATTGAATGTTGGGTTATAAAAACGAAGAATTGAAATCCTTTATTTCATATATTCAAGATCACAACAAATTCACTGATATACTAACACGATATAAAACTCTTGAATCAATGGTTTCAAAACAAATGTTTGAGTCAATTACTCAATTACATCGTTTCGCTTTACTTCACTGCCAGACTTCTAATCTCGAAATAATATTATTTTTTTTAGTTTGCAACATGAATTACTATTATTAATTATTTAGAACATTGAACAAATCTCTGACATATTTATATCACCACATCACTCAATTTGTTGGCTACTAGAGGTTCAACACCCTCTTTTGACAATTGTTCTTCAATCTCATCACGCAATTTACGTTTTCGTCTTCCTAATTTACTTTTTCGTCGACGTCGTCTTCCTAATTTACGTTTTCTTCGTCTTCGACGACGTCTTTTTCCTTTTCCCAATTTACCACTTCCTTTTCTTTTTAATCTAAGTTCTGCTCTTCTTAATTTCTGTTCGGGTGTTAATTTACGCCTCCTCCTACGTCTCCCTTTTCTCATCCGCCTTCCCTTCCGCCGTCTTCCCCTCCGCCTTCCCTTCCTTAGTCGTTTCATCTTCTTCAACTGTTTGCCTTCGGTCGTCAGTGTTATGTTCTCCTTCTTCAATAGGTTTGAAACGGTTTTAGACAAAGCCTGGGTGCTTGTTAGGGGAATTGTTTCTAAGCTAGATTGTGGTATTTCTTGTGGTTTCTGAGATTTTGACAAATCTGACACTCCGAGTGTAGGAAGCTTCTGTTCTTTACTTTTATTGGCTTCTTTAACAATTGCAGATATTTCTGAGGGCTTGCTCTCTGTCTTTGGCGCTAAAATGGATTTCAGCACAGGGGATATTTCTGTGGGCTTGCTCTCTGTCTGTGGCTCTATGATGGGTTTTAGCACAGGTGAAACATGTTTCAATTTGGCAACTGCTCCCTCTAACTGATGTAATTCGTCCTTAAAATCTACCAATTTGTTTACTAACACTTTGGATGGTGAACCACTTTTACCTTCAGTGAACTGCGATGGTAGTTTTAGACCCTCCTGGAAAATATAAACAAATAGAATGAGAACGAATGCATGTCATATTCCATAATCGGATATTTATGTTGGAGACCCGAGGAAATGTGACTTGGTGTCGCAATTTCCGCACAGAAGACCGAGATCGATTTAGTATTAACAGCTAGCGAACTATAATCCAATTCAGATATTTATTTTGGCCACAACTAATATTTGGGCATTGATTAACATGACTAGATCGCCGGATGGCAGCAATTGTAATGGATTATAACGCCCGCGAGATAAAAAAAATGTAACAATAAAATGCCTTTTAATGAATAGTTTAGACTTTATCTGGTTTGTCCAGTACCGTTGCTACGATAATAAACAATCTACTCAACATCTTCCAACACTCATAACTTCGCTCAGAATAAAGTAATCTCAATGAAATTTGTTATATATTAATATTCATTACCAATTTTAAACTATTATAGCAAGAACGTCCAGCTCTTTATCAAAACTTACATAATGCACCATAATTTATAAGATTAGCTTACAAGAGAAAACAACTTTATCATACTTACAACTTTGGAATTTACGGAACTAAGTTTATTTGCCATTTGTTTAATAGACGTGTCATATCGTAACTGGGCTCTCTGTATTTTCGAGTTTCCATCCTGTGCGTCTCTAACTCTGGTTGCTATCTGATTCACTGCTTGTTGATATTGCTCAACTTTATCCAACAGACGAGCTTCTTTATTCTCCATAGCTTTCAATGCTACTAAAACTCTTTTGTGCATCTGAGCTACTTCAACAACGCTTGGTTTCTGTCTCTGAAAAGGGTTTTGAATATTTCAAAAACAATTTTGACGTCTTGTCGCCACAATTCAGCATTTTGAGAGGATGGGATTTTGACCAGGCACCGGCATTTCTGTGAAGAGTTTCTTAAAGTGTACGCCAATGTGTACATGGTGATTGGTGCCCCCCCCCTCCCGAAAAAGACATATAAAGTACCCCCCCCCCCCTAAGAAAAAGATAAAGTACATGAAAACAATAAAGTACGAAAAAAGATAAATAAGTAGCCTACAAAATTAAACAAAAATATAGCACCACATCATCTGTTTGGCAGTTAAAACATGTTATTACCTCTGCTTCTTGTATAGAATTTGTTATGGCTTGTAGTTGTTTACTGGCTCTAGCTACAATACCAAGTTGATTCTTCATATCTTGACTAGAGAGTTGTACATTAGCTAGATCTCTAACTAGATTAGTCATGTCCATCTTCTCTCCTTTATTATCCTGTTGTAGTTGATGTAGAGCACTAGATAATAGACCAACATCACTCTTCATCTTCAATAAACCTTGAGATCTCTCCATATTTAACGACGACTGAAAATTAAACATAGACCTTGCTAGTGTTATCTAAATTCGGGATCAACAAATCTAGGTGAGCAAGTTTTCAAACCCTGTCCTGTATCACATTTATAAACCTAAAACAGGTGCGGATCCAGTAGAGGTGGTACAAGGGTTTATCAGCGAGCTGGATGTATGAGATATGTTGACGTTTGGGAAAGTAGGACGAGGGGAAATGTGTACGGAGTGAAGTGCTTTAAAGGGATAGTTAGATGTATTATGAATGGTTAGAGTGGCTGTGGTGTTACGGTGAATTACTATGCCGCCACCGTAACACCACAGCTTTATGATTTGTTAGACAGAAGTGATGTAATGGGTGTCAACAACTGGGTATGCTGGTACCGTCGCAACGTAGCCGTGAAATATATATTGTGGTGGGAAAATATACAATGTTGACAGTGTGTGCCGGTCATGAGGCTGCGCAGACCGAGCGTCAGCTCGATAGGGAGAGTGTTGGAAGGTCATCCTCATAAAAAATTTTTTTTAAAATTTTAGTTTTCTGTAAGCAGTGAAAACACTATTTTGGTATTGTTTGCGGGGTTAAGCCTTAAAATCACATTAATACACCTATTGCACGGTATTGTGATTGGACGTGTGAAAGGTTATTCGGGGTAAAGAGAGAGAGAAATGGGGTTTGACGTTCCAGTGAGACTGGTCATCACTGTTCAGACCAGCACCTGCAGCCAGTAATGGGATTCCCAGATTTGAGTTTCTGTGCGACGAAGACTCTGGGGACTACACCAAACCACTAATGCATGCGGCACTTTGTTAATAACCCTTTGCTCCAATATGCCCACCCCCCTCCTCGACAAATCCTGGATCCGGGCCTTGGGTTGGGGGTCCAAAACTCTTCATGATCAGCTGCCTTTTTTTGGTGTAAAACTTGGTTTTATGAGAAAAGTCTCATTGTCGTGTCCTTTATCGTATGATGGTGGGATGGGGTGGGAATTCAAATCGCAAGATATGATATAGACATACGTGATTCATAATTAATGCTTGGCATCAATGAAATTGAATCACAATGTCATCGTATAAATCATAATAAAAATTGACGTTTTTCTCTTTAAAAAGCCTAGTGTGAATGTATATACGACAAAATGACGATAGGGGCCATCAAAAGATACATTGTCTCCGGTACTACCTGGCTAACCCCCTCCTGTAAAAATTCCTACATCCAAAATGTAAAACCGTAATTTAACGCGAAATAATTTAAACTCACAGTCAAATAGATCCTCGAACAGACCCAAAAATGTTTGGAATGACTTGAGACTGATTAGCCTGCCCCATGTCATTGATTGCAATGAAATAAAATATGGGTATTAAACTGTAAAACCGGAGATTTGATAATTTCTTGAAATTGTGGCATACTTCCATCCTAGATACATTAGGTACAGTCAAGAGAGAGACTTAACACAAACCAGGTGACTTCGGGACTAACATATGGTTCAATTTCATTTCAATAATTCGCTTGCGCATAGAGGTCTTTAGCAGTGGGGGGAAACCGTAGGAGCCAGAGAAAACCAAAGAGGTTGAACAGGCGACCATACTTCTTGTATTAAAGGCAGAAAGAAGGATCAAAGTGCGCATATCACTGCAGTACACCTGTTACCACTGTTTGTCGTGTATTTAATACACGGTGAACAGTCCATATGCTGATTACACTATTTTACCTGATTACACTGTTTTGCCTATACCGTTTGTTTTAGGAACACAACCGGTGTAGGCTGTCATAGAAAGACCATTGGCCAAACACGCTTTTTACCAAGATTTCGTCAAATAGTTTGGATGCAGCTATGGCGGGTGTGGCATGCCAGCCAGGGTAAGCTTACTCTTCCGGACACCTGTTACCACTGTTTGTCGTGTATTTTGTACACGGTGAACAGTCCATATGCTGATTACACTATTTTGCCATATTACACTATTTTGCCTATACCGTTTTTTAGGACTTCGAATTTTGTCTGATGGTTTGGATTGTTCGTACTTGGTTTTATTTTATATGTAATGGTCGTTTATGTAAGTTGGCGCAAACTGGTGCCATGAAAGGGTTTTTCACTCAATAACGACATTCCTATCCTACCTGTGGATTAAGAAGTTTATTAACATCAACTCTCATTTCTTTCATTGCTACTGTTATACTTTTAACAGCTCCAGCTAGTTCCTTCTCATCTTCTATCTTTGTCGTCATCTTCTGTGAGAAGATGTCCACAGTCTTCTCAAACCCTGATAAATATTCTCCCAGTTTCTCTACTTTATGAGCGATCGCTTGTAAAGCTTTAGCCAGTGTCTTCTGGTTCTTCTCAATACCCACAACTTCCGGTTTTATCTGCAATAGTACGTGGTCGTTTAATAATGGACAATATGTACAATGCTGCAATGGTTAAATGAAACAGCATGCATCTATTCAATGGCTTTCAGTATTTTTAGCTTATATCAGCATGGTACCAGAAATCTATTCACTGTGCCAAATAACGCTTAAACAATTACTTTTGATTACGTCATACATCTGATTCTGATTCGGCGATTTGACGTTTCGAATTAGTTTTGTAATTTAGTACTTCTAAAAGAAAAGCATCACACGGATATATTAGAGGTAGTGAGCAGTAGTCACCGTAGTCGTAGTAGTACCTTAATATAAAAAATATAATACATAAGAAGTAGTCTTACTGAAAGTTCTTCTGCTCTACGAGTAATAATATCTTTACGTAGTTTTTCTATCTGCATGTCTGTTTTATGACTATTTCTACCCATGTCTTGTAGTTCATTCTTTATATCGACATCCATATTTTTGATATTTCCCAACTCACTGCCAAGATTCGTTGTCTTACGGTTAATCTGTAGGAAACAAAATAAAACGCGTCAAGTTGTATTTATGAAAAAATGACCACTGGACGGTTACTATCAATATACCGTTTAACCTAAAACGTTTAAAACAGAGTTCTCCGATAGGTGGAGACATGGTCATGGGTAGTTCAGTTTAAATCTAGATGAAATGCATTTTATTTTATCTAATTAGGGTAGGCTTTACGTGGCATCAGGAAAGGGGTCAAATAAAATGTTGCGTTACTTACATGAACAAGCAATTGCCAGATAAGTTACGCCCGCATTTTACAAGCGATGGACAGAAGTTACAGTCGGGTATGCGTTAATATTTAAATAGAATAAAAACTGTGACGTGTTGAGGGTCCACAAAATTGGTTTCACACTCTTACACTATTTGCGTACAGGGAGCGGCTATTTTGTCGGACAGTTTCCTTCCGATTTTCACGAAATTCGAACTCAACCATCACCATTGGGTATAACGGTGATATATTTTAACGGATTTTAAAATCGGATACAAATTTGAGACATCTGGACGGTACCAATCTTAAAACTTGACTTCCCGTATAATCAGGGGCTGTAATCCGTGAAATTACGGTCAGATATGCGCGAATATTGATAGGAGCCGAGATCTTTGGAATATAAACATACATCGCTTTACATTATGATAGACTAATGCGATGTTAAACTGTTATTTTATCCTGGTTATTCCTTAACATGACACTTACTTGAACAACGTTACCATACATATCATTTTCAGCTTTTCTTAAAGCCTCTATTTCTGTACTAAACGTTCTCTGTGTATCTTTTATGTTCCTTAACTCCGATGTAACATGATTGGATTGTGAGGCGACTTCACGTAGTTTTGCTGCCAGAAGTTTTTGTGCTCGGTTACTATTACTTCGGTCTTCATGTAATCTTTTCATCTCTCGTTGTTTTTCTTTCTCTTCAAACTTTAGCTGTTTTGTTACATCACCCAGGTTTAATTCCAAATTCTAAATAATATAAAGTAGTACATGTATATACAATAAACAAATAAGCTTATTCAACGATAATATCAAAAGTGTAAAGTAAGTTGAATATGTTGGCCATTAAATGGACAATAACACTCTTTCTGGCTTGGTAGCTCCAGAAAATAAAAAAACCCAGCCTTATTCTAAGTACTAGATGTTTAAGTGTCCTACCTGTTGTGTAAATTATCCATTACATCCTTTTACTTATCCAGAGGGTTCAAAAATATTTTTAAATCCAAGTCACATTGTCATTTGAAAAGGTTTACGTCAAATCATATAGTTGAATTTTTCCATTTTTTAAAATTAGGTGTGTTTAGATGAAATTTGTATCATCAATTGTAAAAATGTACAATTTGTTTACCAGAATAAATATTGGGTCATATTATTCAGTTGCAACAAGAGTGGTATTGAGCCTTTAAATTAATAATGACGCCAAAATAACTGGTTTTTGAAATCCCGCCCAGATACACGCCTGGAGTACTAAACTAATAACCAATATTTTGAACATTTTGCCGGATAGGTATTACGATTATCATTCAATTAAAACACATTGATGAAAGACATTACCAGGGTTAAGTGCCTGGTAAAGCTTTAATTTGTGTCAGCAGGCTTAATTATATACATGAGAGAGAAAGGGAGAGGGAGAGAGAGGGGGAGGGGGATCATTGCGGGACTAACATCAATCATTGGTTTTATTAAGTGTAAAAATAAAGATGAAGGAAGAGAAGATCTTCATGTCGGTAACTGAGATTCATATAATATATAAAAGCCAACCTGTATCTTCTCATATTCATTTTCAAGTTTTGATATACTCTCCACTAATTTCTCCAGACGTAATTTTTGTTTTTCATATGCTTCCTTAGTTACGGTCACAACCTTTCTCATTTCTCTATTTATCTTATCTAAAAGAAAATCAACGATAATTTAAGTCAAAAAAAGAGATTTCAAGTCCAAGAATAAAAGTTAAAGAGGATTCAAGAAAAAGAGAAAGGGAAACCAGACTGGAAAGTAGCGAGGAGCTTTCCCGGCTAACATATTCATATTTGCTACATAATTATATATTTCCGATTCCTATTGTTTTTTAATCACAGTATTTTTTATACAATGATCGGATCATCGGCCCTATGATTTTTCTATGAAATGGAAGGATTATTCTTAATCCATTTTTTTTTCAAGCAAGGTGCTGGTCACAAAAGGTTTTAGTGGTTAAGCGTTTATCTCGAGCTTACCTTATTATTCGCGAACATCTTGTGAATATTTGCCTTTAAATTCATTTGGAATTTACATTTTCGTAATTGCCGATATTTTGCGGTCGTTTTATGACTTACCTCTAGAGTCATAGCTTTGGTCTGATGTTCCAGAAATTGTTTCATCTTGAAAATATTCTTTAAGGTCCGGGTGATCTATAGCTGACAGTAAACAGATTTTAGTACTGTTAATAAATTTAAAATATCTGCATTTTATGGTTGATTCATCTATACAAGATTTGGCACATTCTTCTAATGTTCCACCTTCTTTCTTTATTACATCACCAACTTTTGCTGAAAATAAACCCCCAAAACATAAAAACAAAGTTAAATTTGCAATTGTAATTATTGGTTTAGCTACTTAAAGTGACCATCCCGGGATGATTTTAACTGAGTCTCAGAAATAAAAGTCCGTGTACGTATGAAATTTAAGCGCCAAAATATATTATATAGAGAGAAATGCGGTTTAACGTCAACTCAACACAACTAGGTAATTTCGGGACTAACATATGGTTTAATTTTTTTTCAATAATTCGCTTGCGCGTAGGTGTCTTTAGCAGTGGGAGGAAACCGGAGTGCTTGGATGAAACCCACGAGATTGAGAAAGGCGCCCCTATCTCCATGCCACATACGCTCACACCAGGGCTCGAAACCACAGCCGCAAGCCAGAAGTGGCCGGCCAGCTAGAGGTCGAAGTGGGGCACTCTAGACCACTAGGCCATCCCAACCCCCATATATATATTATAGACGAATGGTGTATTTACCTGGGGCCGGTTGTTCAAAGCTCCGTTAACGGAGAAAAGGATTATTTAAGAAAGGTGTTGGGCTCCGTTATCTGTTTAACGATGGCATAAGTGGACTATAACAAGTCATACTCATAGATTACCAGTGTAACTTTCTATATAGAACAAGATAGAGTGTTAGTATTCTATATAGAATTTTGTGGACATGTATGAAGGAATATGGTGAAAATCCCATAATTTTCCTACAGATGTATGCTATTTAAATTTAATGTAGGCTATAAAGGACCGAATAAAGTATTCGGTGGTGTTTTCTATATCAAATTCTACAGTTATCTTTTAGTCTTTAATCAAGTTTTGTGAACAGACTGCACAATTGCCCCACTGTCTTCAGTTTCTTGTTACTAACTTCTAGTTCTATATATATGTACTGTAGGTCTACGGTACATTGAATTTCAAAATTTAAAATTTAGCCAATGAACAAACAGTCTTTTCTTGGATTAACTTTAATAAATATAATATGTTAGTTAATGGATAATGAAATTGACGTCCCAGCAACAAATATTTAACGGGTCGTTAATGGCGTTAACAAACGCACTTTTACTCACTTTAACTTACTGAACTGACGTCTAGCAAGAGAATGATCCCTTAGAGTTATGAGCAACCAACCCCTGGTCTCAACATTAGTCATTACAGATCAAAATTTGGACGTGAACGTCAAAACCGCTTATCCGAACACGTAGTCGTAACCCTTTTATTAACCTTAATGGCTTAAGTCATTAAGATCGGGTCTATTTTTTCGTTGGGTGACCGGATAATCTGTTGCCGTTCCTTTTTAACACTAACAGCAGTCACAGTGCTTACTAATACATACTACGCATTAAGAAATGATAACTAGATATAGATCTAGATTGAAATTATAAATTTAAACATGATGTCAATACACAAGGAAATTAGGACCTTGCTTGGTTGGTTGCTTTGGGGATCACGGTGGCTAAGTGGATAAGGCGCTGGTTCGCTAGCCTGGAGGTTGAGTGTTCGATCCCTGCATTGGCCGAGAAAGTTCATCTCGATTTTCCGGCGTGATTTCCCCTTGTCAGTGATGCAGAAGGAGGGCCTGACAAGGACAGCTGCCTAGTCGTTCGGATGAGACGAAAAACCGAGGTCCCGTGTACAAATTGGAGTGCACGTAAAAGATCCCTTGGCAGTTGGAATTCGATATAAGAGTAGGCCGTAGCGCCGCTGCCCGGGCAAAATTTCCCTCATTGCACACTGTGGCGTATGCCCGTCTTCAATTAGCCCAGGTACGGTGCTTAAGCGTAGGACGTTAAACCCCATTTCATTCATTCTGGTTGGTTGCTAGAGAACGATGGCGATGATCATCGATTGCGATGAAGGACGAAACGGAAAACTCGGAAGTTAGCCCAGGTCGGGTGTTAAGACTTGACTTGTTTGTAAAGTTTGTTCCGACTTCCCGGTTAAAACATGACAAGTTCAGAAACATATGTCTTGCTTTTCCGATAATTCGGATTTTTTTCAGGTAGATCTAGATCTATTCTATAGATAAATTGTCCTTTAGTTTAAAACACCGATTAAGTCAACAACAACAAAAAACGACGTCATGGACTCATCATCTCATCATCATGATCACCGTCATCGTCATGCCGATGACTTTGCGTCTTTGCTGCCTACCGTGACTTTGTAATATTAATCCTGATGATACAACTATCCAGAAAGTCCATCCTTTCAGTAATGTCGCTGGTTCCATTATTACCAATATCTTCTCTTACACGATTTATCTTATTTGGTACAATGGATACAAAACTAACAATCCCATGATAGAATCCATCTTCAACTTCGGCGATAAGGCGTCATCTTTGTTACGTCATTCAGATATGACGTCAGTCGAGATTATATTGACGTCAACAACGCTGCATATTTTCTCCCGTATTCCGTATTAAGAAGTGAATGGAATCCGAACCACAGATGTACGTAACTAACGTGACTAAAATTAAATGGTAGCTGGCTTTACTTCTCCACAGGTAGCGTGTCTCAGATGTTCAGAATGATAATAACCAACAAGAAATCCAGAAGATACATAGTAACACGCGGGCAAGACAAATGCGGATAATGCAAGGACGCCACCAATATTCAGCTCTAATTGACATGGGGTTTCACGTCCTGTTTCTGCGCAAACCGATTAATGAAGACGGACAAACGCCATACAGTGTGCAATATGAGGTCAATTTTGCCCGGACACCGGCGTTTCTGCCAAGGGGACTGTTCGTCGAATTCCAACCGTAAAAGAATCATTTATGCGCACGCCACCGTGTACACGAACTCTTCATTTTTTGTTTTATTCGAACAACTATTGTTCATTGTCAAGTCCTCTATTCTGCCCCATTGACAAAGGTAAACCACCCTGGAACACCAGCACAGATTCTTAATCTGTCATAACCCTTGTTTGCAGCAAAACGATCGCTTGATTCTCCAATTGGCAGAAAATTTCAAAAACATTTAGAGTTTTATTAAGGAACATGGAGTATGACATGGGCTTGACAGGCTTGTCCTCCTATCTATAGACCTACAGACTTTACGTCAATCAACTAGTCAATTTTACAAAAAGCTTACCTAGTAGGCCTACCTTCCTTCTAACTTCTAACGACCTGCGGGGACTTTTCATCGCAAAGTGGCATGAAAAGTAACGTGTTTTGAACGGTGGTAATTTAAACAATGAATGTACAAAATAATTATATACACGACATGGTATCACTTGGCAGATTTTATGTTTATGTTTTGGATTTTACACCCATAGTGCGAATTGCAAATTGTGCGACGTTCCTTTTGTCCCGAGTAGTGCGATGTCCAGGTAAACACATATTCCTGAATCAATGGGCCGAGAATAGTGGGATTAGTTCTATAATCACACGAAACACTGCGAGGAGTATGAGGTAAACATGGCATTCAAGACAACCAAAGATCAATTTTATCTAGCTTGGCAGTCATTTGGGGAGCATTAGGATATCGGACGATGGGTTGTAAAAGCCGTCGTTCACCTGGGTCCCGTTATAAAAATTGTCCTTAAATTTAACGATGTGGTTAAATCATTTAATCCATCGTTATACATGTATTTAACGCCAGGAGTTCGTTGTTCACCGTGCCATTAAATTTAATGCGTGGTTATAAATGCCATTGTTAAAAAGGTCCGTATTTAACCCACCTAGCCGGACATCTTAACCTATCGTTAAATCGGTCAAGGTGACTGTTACAGTCAACGAAATATTCGCATTTTTACAGAATCTAAAGAAAATGTAAGTCGTTGCCAGTCCGTGCCCTGTGGATATTTTTCTGATATTTTAGCAAGTATACCTGCCGCAATCTGTGAATATAATACAACTTAAAATATTGTCTTTAAATTTATTTACTGCGTATCACATCGTTAGTGTAGTAATTCCAGCTGTCCATTCCAGGAAGATGTTAATACCGTACTGGCGAGAACAGGGTGGAAAGCTACATCAGTATAATCTAGTGTAGTTTCTATTGTTTTAAAGAGTTTACTAGTTTTATAACTATAACAGTGTAATGTTTTATCACAACTTCCAGATATAACAATATCACCATCACTACTTATATCAAATCCTATATTTCTACCCAGCAGCTGAAAAACAAAATATAGTCAATGTATAGCATCTAATGATAAATGTCTATATGATTAAAACACAGATCCAATTTCATTTCGTTTTTTATAGTTCAAACTTTCGTTTTTACTTGTCCTTGTAGGCCATCGAAAGTAAAAACGAAACCAAATATATAACTGTATTTTAATTAGATTGAATAAATGTCGGTATGATTAAAATTCAACTAGTTATCGTCTCCTGGAGTGCAGGTTACAATTAGGAAGTCCATATTTATTTTTTTGGGTTTTTTTGTTATTGTCACTTTGTAAAGTGCCCCTGGAAACGTGATATGAATGGGTGCACTATAAATATGCTGTAATAATTAATAATACTAACCAAGGCCGCAATTCTTGTACCATGAACAACTACATCAATACATAATATATAGACCTAAATAAGGTAAATGTTGACCTATACAATGTACATAATCGCCGACATTAACCGTCCGGCAAAGGATAACCTTTTCATAAGAGGTTGGGAAAGTCCGCCATGTTGGCCCGACATGTTGGCCCGCCATGTAGAGATATCAGGGGTCGGTTGCTCAAAACTAAGTTATTTTAACGATCCGTTTAACTCTAACGGACATATCTTGGTAACGTGTTGTTTGCGTTGAATTTACTACAGAAAACAATATAGAATACTTTACTTTTTCTTTTAGAAATATTAGCATAAATCTGTAGGAAAAACTTGCACCACCGAATGTTTGGGGCCTTTATTTCCAGCAACAATCTTTCTCTCCGTTAAAGTTAACGGATTGTTAAAGATAACGGAGCTTTGAGCAACCCGCCCCTATACACAATCGCCGACAATAACCGTCCGGCCAAGAATAACATTTTCATAATTAAGAGGTTGGGAAAGTCCGCCATGTTGGCGCCAAGTAGGGATCAGATTAATTAAGACATTATATAAACATCCATATTGCCTACCTTATGTCCTTCAAATCGTTTCGATTTATTCATTTTAAAAGGTCTGTTTGTAGAGAATATGGCGATATAACCACCCTGTGATTGTGCGAGAAAGGAGTTGGTATCTTGTGGGTGTAATTTGAGTCGGTTACATGTATACCGTTCCTGAAAATCAGTTTAAACACAATGTTTGAAACAACGGTTGACAGGATATAATTCTATTGAATACAAATTTTATTACTCATTGGAATTCTGACTATGTTTCGCTAATATTTGGTATGGAACTTGTTTGCTACAACTGGGCCTTGTTTCTCTAAATCTTAATTAAAGATAAAATCCAAATTTTAGTAGATACTTGAATTGAATTTTAATTTGCTAAGCACTAAAACAATCTAATATTATCCAATAAAATTACTAAAATTTGGATTTTATCTTAGTTTTATTTTCGTGAAACAGGGCCCAGAAGAGTCGGCTAAAAACGGCGTCTGTGAATTTAAACACATCGGTTATCTCCCCTTTTCCTAAATCCTTCCTCAACACTGAGCACATTAGACTTGTCTCTAATACACATGTCATCAGATAATTTTAGTATTTTTCAAATTCCAGTGAATGAAAGCAACCGTTGATTTAAACAGTATTTTATTCAAATAAGATAGATATATACACTGTCAAAGGGTAAGGTTAAAAAAAAAATCCAAAGGCCTATATTAATTCCTTGTCATTACTATTATTCAACTCTCTATTCCAAGTAGCACTTATCCCCATACCTTTCTGGGATTCAAGCCAAAGCCCAGCTTAGACGTGGGCCCTGTAGGTTAGGGGGGCCGTGGTTCATGGCAAAAACAGAAAAATTCTAATACCACATGAAAGCGGGGCGAGGGCGGAGACTGAGCTCTTCCTCAACCTTCTCTGTGAAGTTCCACTCAGTGCAGTGATTTTACTTGTTGTAACAGTTCCCTGCCGTTATATGTAATTTCCATGAAAATATACTAAAGTTTTAGCTGCAGTCTTATATTTGATCAAGATTGGAAATAAACACAAAACAATTAATAAAATCACTGGTTTGTACACACATAGCATGAAGTGACAAGTGATCTCTTATCCTTTTTAACGTCATGGGTTTTCTCTGTGTCCTCCAGTTTCCTCCCACTGCTAAAGACACCATAAATTGAACCATATGCTAGTCTAGAGTCCAGAAATGACCTAGTTTGTGTCGAGTGGACATTAAACCCTATTTCTCTCTCTCTTTATGCTTGAAAACAATAAGAGAACACTTCTCAAAATTAATGCTACATGCATGTGTACAAACCAGTGATTGTTTTCCATATAAATTGTGTTGGGTTTTTTATTGTGAAGACAATTTACCTCATATATCTGATTAGAGAGTATACCAGTAGTTTTAAAATCCCATGCCATTATATTTTTATCAGAAGAATTCTGGGTTACAACATCACTACATGAGAATACAGTTTCTCCATTATGACTGAACAATAAATCTTGGATCTGGTAAAGATACAAAAAAAGACAATTTAATATTCGTTTTATCAGACTGAAAAGTATAATATATGGAACAAAAGACAGACAGAAATGAGGTTTAATGTCCACTTGACATAAACTAGGTCATTTTGGGAACAACATATGGTTTAATTATATTTCAATAATTCGCTTGGGCATAGGGGTCTTTAGCAGTGGGAGGAAACTGGAGGACCCGGAGAAAACCCACGAGGTTGGACAGGCGACCCTATTTCTTGTCACTACCGGTAAATTTAAAACCACGCCAGTTGACTTAATGACAGGCTGTATGATACAGCAAGCAGGTGCTAACCATTCGGCCATCCAATCCCCCTATATAAAACAAGCCAACAGTGAGGCTAATGTCCCCAGACGAAATCCTCCCAAAAGTAGATGACACACATTTATTGCAGATTTATCATTTTCAAACGTACAGTATTAAGAATCAAGCGGATTATCTATACCTTGTCTAAGCATAAAATGTTCTCGATCAAACTCAGTCAAGGTTTTGAAGTAACTGGTAGTGAAACTACATGTATACACCAAGTCTCATCACTCTCACAAGGAGTTCTCACTTAACTAGAATTAAAGTTATCGCGTCCCAAAGCCCCAACCAATTAAATTGCTTATCACTGCTTACCCTAAGCACAAAGGGCTCATTTTCGAACTCCATCAAGGCCTTGACCTAATAAACACCTATACCAAGTTTGAACATTTTAGCTCAATAAGACGCTGAGTCATTGTGTCCCAGACAGACAGACCGGTCAAAAGGAGAGGGAAGTAATTATTGGTATATGGTCGTTAATATTGCATGTTTAAAACCAGTAATTATCATTCAATATATACATCTCATTGTATTACTCTGTGTGGTTTTTACTCTAGGATGATAATGTTCGTTGCCAGGGCAGTGATTCTATTCGGGAGGGGGGAGGGCCGAGGGGGTCCTGAGGCAGTGATTTTATTCAGGAGGATGTTACCAGGGCAGTGATTCTATTCAGTGTGATCATGTTGCCAGGGCAATGGTTCTACTCAATGTGATAATGTTGCCAGGGCAGTGATTCTATTCAGTGTGATAATGTTGCCAGGGCGGTGATTCTACTGAATGTGATCATGTTGCCAATTTTGCCTAAGGTGGCAGTCTGACCTAGGGTGTCATTCATGTAGGTAATTATAGTATTGTTAAATACCTGTCCAAGTTTGTCCTTATAAGTAAACTGTGAGACTGGATTATCAGGTATTCGTAAATCCCATGATAATATTCTATTGGTTGATCCAGTTATAATTAGGCTTGGGTTACATGGATGATATTTACAACAAAATACATAGCCATCATGATCCAGTCTTTTTATAACACTACCTGAAAACATACAAATACATATTCAAAAGTTGTATTGGTATAAAAATTAAAATTTACATTTTTGTTCGTGTTAGTGCATGAAAATGAAATCTGATGAGATTATCTTGACCTTGAATTTTCAATTTACATCGCAAAGTCAGTTAGGTTTATTGAAAAAAAAAATCATTTTACAATACAGTTTAAATGCCAGAGTGAAAAGAGCTCCCAACATGACCAATTCCCCCCCCCCCCCCATTTGGTTGATCCAACCCCAGACATAAATATTTAAAAACTACAACAATAATTTACCACAGTGTCCCTTTACTCAGGTTAACTGTACAATTATCAAATGGTTGACCGGCACTGACATATTGATTTGTGGCAGACAGCAGGACATAGGTATGCCACTCCCCCCATGTTATTGACACAATGGTTTCTCAACTATTTTGAATAGATCTACCAATTTATTCTGTTTAAATATGAATAAATAAATGAACTGAAGTTAAGTGGCTTTTAACATCCTACTGTTCTGCTCTGACTGGGCTAATGAAGACAGGCATATGCCATACAGTATGCCATGAGAGAAATTTTGCCTGACAGAGGCATAATGTTCTTTTTTAAACGTGCACGCCAATGTCGTTTACACAGAATCTCAGCTTTTCCTCCCCTTTCGAACGACTAAAAATTGTCTCTTGCCAGGCCCTCTTTCCTGCATCACTGACATGGGGGAACCACATCGGATTCGTAAAAAGGAAATAATACCTGTTTGTACACAAGTTAAAACACACGATCTGTCATAGCCACAACTTAATATTTTCTGTCCAGACGAATCCCAGACAGCATCTTTTACAGCTTTATCATGAACAGTCAGAGTTTGAACACAAGAATCGAGACTTGACCACACATTCCAAACTTGAATAGTCTTATCCATGGATGCAGACAATGCTAAATGACTATAATTAGCATTGTTCCAACAAATTCTGTTTATGGCTTGATTATGTCCCGCCCATTCTCTCTCCACTTTATGAGGACATTTATTTTGAAATGATTTATTCAATAAAGGAGCAATTTTTCCATGGATGAAAAAAATATTTCTTCGTTGTGGTGTTTCTTTATTAATATTATTTGAATTAATCCCTTTGGTATTTGGGGCACTAATCAATGCAGTTTTCATAATTTTTCTTTCCGGAATGATGTCAAAATCAACACTCCTTTTTAAATTATTATTAGACATTGTGTTATAAAATGGACTACTTTCTTGCACTGGTAAAACCTTACACTCTCTATCAGTAATTTGTCCTAGTAACAAATTTTTGTCTTTATTCTGGGAGGAAGTAACTTTAACATCAGAAACAGTCTTTAGGCTAACTGTAGAGACACTATCTTCTTCATCGTTTGAAATAAATTTTGTCGTGGATGTCTTCTTGATGGAATTAGTTTGCACAGAAGAATCTTTGCTCATCCAAAATGAGCTCTGTGGCAGTTCAATTTCTAATCCATTCACATAAATGTTTTTAGTATAAGAATAGTCAGTGACAGAAACACTGCTTTCATCATCCTCTACTAAAGAAAAAAAATCACTGTGTAACTGTGCTTGGTTATCATTCACATTTTTTTTGGAAGGCACCGGTACAACTTCTGTTGCTGTGTTATGATCATCATCACTGGAATTAGATTCTGAGTCATTCTCATACAACTTGAGCAAGTCCATTTTGTTGATTCTTTCAATTGGTTCTAAATAAATAAAAACAAAAATGTATTATTCCTTTGACCAAAAATAAAAGGATAACATGACAGATTGCAAAAGAATTTTCAAGTAGCCTATTTACGAAGCAAAAAATGAATAACTGTCAGCATTATTCAGTACATCTTATAAGAAGGATTTTTAATGGTAGAATGCGTCGAAAAACCGATCGAGGTCCTCTGTACCAGTGTCCACATAAAAGAGCCAATTATGGCAGTTGGAATTTGATATAAGAGATTCCATGTTCGATCCTAGTCTTTGCCCAAAAAATTCCATTGTTTTTTCCGATGTGGTTCACCCTTAAATTTTTAATAGTACAAGACAGAGGGCCTTGGCAAGGGACTATGTTTAGACGTTTGGTTAAATGGGTGGAAAAAAGGAGGTCCCGTGTAGGCCTACACTGGCAGGCATGTAAAAGAACCATTAACAGTTGGAATTGAAACAAGAGTTGGTTGTTGTGCCGCTGTCCAGACAAAAATTCACTCATAGCAAATTGGCGTAGGCCTAAGTTTGTCTTCATTAGACAAGTGGGAGTGGATGGCCGAATGGTAAGCACATGCGCGCTGTATCATAAAGCCTGACATTGAGACGACTGGCGTGGTTTCAATTCAAATCCCCGGTTGTACATACGGGTGACAAACTATTTAGGAGTAGGGTTGCCTGTCCAACCTCGTGGGTTTTCTCTGGGTCCCCCGATTTCCTCTACGCCTAAGCCAATTATGGAAATATAAATAAACCGTATGTCAGTCCCAAAATGACCTAATTTTTGTCGAGTGGACGTTAAACCCCATTTCTCTCTCTCTCTGACTCTACTTCTTCTAGAGTGTAGATAGAAAAAAGTACCGGTAATATTTATTAATATTAGTAGGCCCTAACGACGAGGTTTTACTGTGGGTTAAATTCCGCGTAACCAGAAATGTCTGACTCCCGCGGATAGTTTCATTCTTACTTTCATCATTTCATCACCGTTTTCAATTATACCTCAAAATTGACACACCTAATGCTAAAGATAGCTCAAAGCAATTATTGTAATGTTGACATCATGGGCGCAGACATCTTGAAATTAACCTAGAAATTATCCAATAGAAATAATTTTGACAAAATTATCATCTAAAGCCACCAATCAAATCGAGTAAAACAAATCTCGCAGTGATGCAACACGTGAGTTTTTCTCAACGATAAGTACCTGTTTCTGAAACAGATTTGCCGAATATTACACGTTACGAAAGGGAATAATCCTGTCAGATTTAATTATGGCCGAGCCATCTGTTGAAAATCAAGCGAATGGACAAGCAGAGGAAGATTTAGTGAACCCGTGGACAGTTTCAAGCTCGTCGTTGAAAGGCGTCGACTATGATAAATTGATAAGTGAGTATCGTTATCGTAGCATCACAATTTTAATTGCCATGTCCAGTTTCCCCATTCGTCACCCAACCCTAGTCTAAGAAACTGCCCGGCACATTCCCCATAGACAAGACTTTTTCATGTAGAACATATCAGCCAAAAGCGATTGCCTCAGTACACTAACAGCAGGCACATAAACGGTAATAAAATCGGGGGTGTTGGATGGCTGAATGGTAACTGGTAAGTGTGTACATGTTGTGTCAAAGGTTTTCACAATCTGATTAAAACACAGATCTAATTTCGTTTCGTTTTTTATAGTTAAAAATTTATTTTTACTTGTCTTTACTACTCTTGGATCTGGAAGACTTGTTATTTAACTTGTGTTCTGCCTGAAATTAGGGGTCAGCCAATCAAATGGTCTGTCGAATCGACCGTTTCATCTTTTCATGCGAGGAACTGTGGGTAGGCCTAGACATTACCAGCAATTGATGGTTCTGCTAACACCAAATCAAAACAAAACAAAAGAAGATTTTAAAAAGCATGGCGGTCGCTAATTGAATGACAATAACTGACGTTATCAGGTCAAATGTCACGTGCTTGATACCTGATGTCATAGAATGTGAGCTCCCACTAACTTGTTAGGTCTACATTAGTGTAGGTCATCGAAAGTATAAAAAACGAAACGGAATATTTATCTATATTTTAATTAGATTGGGTCTTTCATTGAGTCAACTAGCGTGGTTTCGATTCCCCGGTTGTATGTAACAAGGAGTAGGGTCGCCTGTGGAATCTCGTGGGTTTTCTCCAGGTCTTCTGGTTTCCTCCAACTGCTAAAGATCCCAAGTGAATTATTGAAACAAAACTGAATTATGTGTTAGTCCCGAAATTACCTAGTTTGTGTTGAGTGGATGTTAAACCCCATTTCTCTGTCTCTCTCAGTTTCTCCTACTGATTGACACTGGCTTTATCATATTTTATTAACCAGCTAATAATGTGCTGATGCCATGGGACCAAAGTTGAAGACAATTAACATACAGGTTATTGGAATGATCTTCGTTGTGCAGTTAATTCTTTGGAATTACTTATTTTGTATTTAAAATTCCAAAGTTATGCTTTTATTAAATATTTATGGCAGAACAAATCAACCTGTCAAAAGTAGGGAAAGATGAAAAAATAAAATGCCAAGAATGAATGAATAAACAACAGAGTTAACTTAAAAACACATCACTAATAGTTTAGACCTATTATTATCAAGTTTGCCAAAAAATACCTATTGTGCAATAGATATTGTAAATTTATAAAAATTTATTAAAATCAAATTGATTTTTCAATGACAGTAACCAACATTAGTTATTGCTGAAATAGAAACAGCATTAAACTCAAAAATTTAAATTTCATTTCAATAATTATTAATTATCTCATGTAGCATATATTTCACAAACACAGGTCATAATTAAACATTCACTGCATTACATGTAGGAGTACCTACATGTATCCTATGTATAAAGTTAGCCTGCAGATTTATCAAATCATTTGGGCAAGAAAATCCCCGGAAAACTCCTTTTTAAAGTGCACAAATATTTTTTGTAATCTCTCTCTCTCCCCCCAGGCCCCCCTTTAAATGGCGTCCACAGAATAGTTACCAGTACATTAGCCTGAAGACAAATCAGTACAAAACATCTATTGAATTTATGACAATTTAAATGTTTCTTTTTGTAATCTAGAATATATTTCTGGATATATTGTAACATTTATGTAGTCATATTTTTAAAAGGAATATCTACACTCGTACATATCTTTAAAATAAAATTGGCATTGTTCCATCATGACATAAACTTATAATCAATAGACTTGATTTATTGTGAAAACTCACTGGCTGTGATAGAAGTAATTCTGAGAATACATGTAATATTGAAAGACTGAAATTCTATGAAATCACAGCAAAGAGTTTTCTCCAGGAAAAAATTGTAATGCTATATTACCGTATAAGACTTCAGCTTGTTATGACTAGAATCAATAAAACAATTTAGAGTTGTATTTTCAAGCATTGGATAAAAAAAGGTTTGCTTGTCAAACTTGTATTTGTTCTCAATATTCATCAATAATTGATTATCTGTAATTTCCTAATGAGCTCCAATAATCTGTTTTGCTTTATATTTGCACACCACCAAATAACTCTTTGTGTGTGCAAGCCTTTAACAAATTCAGTGGTATGGCTACAATAAATTAAGCAATAACCTAATGTAGTAGGGTTGTAAAGAATGTCAAATAATATGGTTTTTTTTGTTTAATATGTTTGGGTCGCTTTAAGGTTTTATTTTCTCAGGGAGTGACTACCTGAAGTTTTATAAAGAAATAATGTCAGTGTAACCTTATTGATTGGTTTTCACTTTTGATGATGCAATCTTTAGTAATGTGAATCACATGATGGATTCTCTGGAAATTATTTGTGTTGAGTAAACCTAAAATTTAGGGACCTCAGGGACTCATTTGCTTAATATAAATATTTGTCCCCAAGGTTACATGTAATTGGATCAACTTCCTAAATATATTTTTGTCTTGAGTTACATACATGTATGGTATTTGTTATGGATAATTCACTTGGGAAAAACAAAAAAGTCTCCCATAAAATATCTCAATTTGAAAAGAAATTACAGGCCCGGCAGAGGGGGCCTAGAAGGCCCCACCCAATTTTTGGTCACAAGTACTCCTTTCTCCAGGTTATTGTATTTTACCCAAGTAATTTGAATTTTGGCATTGTCCAATCACATACAAGAGCACCAATTCCTCAATAACGTGTGGATATTAACATCTAAACCCAGCAATTATGGTGTTTACTTATAGGAAATTAATACCACAGATTTTTAAAATCCAACCAATTTTAACGCTATAGAATCACTATGACGTAAAATTCATTGGGCGTCCAAGATGACAACTATACCAATTAAATTGAAACTCACTAGATATGGGGAAATGAGAAATAGAAATAGTCTGTACATTCCCTTATTCTAATTCTTGCATTCGTAATGTACAGACTTTGCTATTTTTCTTGATTTTTCTTATCTAGTCACAGTCAATTTTATTTATTTTGAATTGTCATATCCTCCCATAGTCTGAAATAACAACTTTTGGTCTTCGAAGGAATTTTTATGACTGCCGCCAATATTGTCCTTCAATAATTAACTGTACTGGAAGATATTAAAAACCCTTGCTTTGCTATATTCACGAGATAATATTGTACTTGATTATATTACATGGTGTTTGTAAACCTATACATGTATATGTATAGTTAGTTGGAAGTAAGAATTTCCAGGGAATATCAGTATACATTACTGTGGATTACATCATCTTAAAAATCATTTGATTAATTTATGAATAACTACTTTAAGCCCAGACCTGACTAATGTCATGACATGGCTAGGAATTTATATTCATAAATATTTTTCAAACATAATTGTGTATTAAAGGAGCTAAATTGCTATTCTCCTAGAAATGGACACAAATGTGTCGCAACGCATATAATAATGTAATATGAATGTAAATGTATATAAATTGATTTACATATGATTGAATCGTTTCTGTTTTTACTGTAATTTCTAATCAGTTATGTTTGGCGAAATACGTCAAGAGTCTGAATTGAATGGGCAGTCTTTGGCATCTAGTTATTCCAGTAGTATTCTCTTGTAATGTCAGGTATTTTAGCTTCATGCATTGAGTTGCTTCATTAGAAATTTTTCTCAAAAACATTCTCGCATGCGATTCATGAACAAGTTCCACATTTAACAATCAAGACATCTACTATATTTATGTATGAATACAAGGATCTGAAGATGATCATTTGTCTATCATTCCAAGAACATGTGGCATGTACTTTTAGAATGTATGAAACCTGTGCTTGAAATAAATTAAATTATGAAACTATAATGGTACATGTACTTGTGGGTTATAAGAAACCTGTACATGAACTGAAATATTCTATAATTGTACATGTACTTGAAGAATATAAGAAACCTGTACATGAACTGAATTATATTATGATGGTACATGTACCTGTAGAATATGAAACATGTACATGAAAGAATTATATTATGATGGTACATGTACCTGTAGAATATGAAACATGTACATGAAATGAATTATATTATGATGGTACATATACTTGTAGAATATAAGAAACCTGTACATGAACTGAATTATTCTATAATGGTACATGTACTTGTAGAATATATGAAACCTGTACATGAAATGAATTATATTATGATGGTACATGTACTTGTAGAATATATGAAACCTGTACATGAAATGAATTATATTATGATGGTACATGTACCTGTAGAATATGAAACATGTACATGAAATGAATTATATTATGATGGTACATGTACTTTGAGTTAACTTTTGAATTTTATCTTTTCAGAAAAGTTTGGGAGTTCTAAAATAGATGATGGGTTAATTGAACGAATGGAAAAATTGACAGGAAAACCTGTTCACCATTTTATTAAAAGGGGAATTTTTTTCTCTCACAGGTTAGTTATTCTTCAGTAGGAATTTGATACAGCCATCTTCCTGATAAGCAGTGAAATAGATCAGCAGAGATATTAACCTGTTTATATACTTCCTACAGTACATATCTTTATAAATTGATATAATGCTACAAATACTTTAATAGTCATATTTTTTAAAACCTTAATTTATTGTCAATATATTGTAAAAACATCATAACAAATTTGAATTGAAAGTGTGATCAATGATATGATTTTATTTATGTATTTATTACATGTATATATAGTATAATATTAGTTATATGATTTTATTTGTAGAGAAATGCATATGATATTAGATCTGTATGAGAAGAAACAACCATTTTATCTTTACACCGGTAGAGGTCCTTCATCAGGTTCCATGCATTTAGGTCATTTGGTCCCTTTTATTTGTACAAAGTAAGTACATGTACCTACCAGTATTATCAGAAATTTAATTAAAGGTTTTTTGTTTTTGACTCCTCAGCAAATGTACATAATTTCCCTTGCACGCATCATTTTAAAACACTGCTCACATTAGCCTAGTTGGTTTAGAACAGAATGACGTTAAACCCTATTTCCTTTCACAAGAACATAGGTAAGATTAGATAAAGAACTGCTAGTTCTTGCTATAATAGTTAAAGGGAATATGCTGAAAATTTCAGTCAAATTGCTTCATTCTGAACTGATATAGTAGCGATATTATTTTTTAGTCTTGAGAGTTGAATATGGTCTGGATAAGTTAATTAATGTCTAATTAATAATAACATTTTTACCCAAAGAAAGACCTGCAATAAATTTAGCTCTCGCATGATGTATGTTTAATATTAGTCCCAAGATGGATACAACGTAACAAAAATTCTACCATTTGTCACAAATCACCATTGGTCATTGCATGAAAAACTGAGTAATTTACTAAAGAAATATGCCTACATGTGCTGTGTTTATTCATGACACAAGACCTGAAAGGTTTATGTTAATGTTTTAATCAAATTATTATTCAGGTGGCTACAAGAAACGTTTGATGTTCCTTTAGTGATACAGTTGACAGACGACGAAAAGTTTTTGTGGAAAGATCTCACGGTGGAGGAAACAGTTGAATTATCGATGAAGAACGCAAAAGATATTATAGCCTGTGGTTTCGATGTGAATAAAACATTTATTTTCAGTGATTATGATTATATTGGGTAAGAAATATTTCAAAACTGAGTAAATTTCTGTGCAATCTGATTAAAACACAGATCCTATTTCGTTTTGTTATTTTTAGTTAAAAATTTCGTTTTAATCTTTACTACACTTGGATCTCGAAGAGTTGTTATCATTGACGTGTTCTGGATGATATGAGAGATTAGCCAATGAAACGGTCTGTTACGGCAAATTCTTGGCCTTTTGATGCACAGAACTATTGGCAAACCCATAGAAATCCATTGAACGCCCACTATAACTTGTCAGATCTTCAAGTAGTGTAGGCCATTGTAATTGTAAAAACAAAATGAAATATAGATCTCTTTTTTAATCAGATTACATTTCTGTGTGATATATTAACGCCCACTTCGACCAAGGCTGCGACCAAGGCTGCGACCAAGGCTGCGACCAAGGAGGATATCGCAGGCATGCACCAGTAATACCTATAATATGGAATACTGGATGAAAGATTATCAATCCAGGGGTTATTTAAAAAAAATTGCTCAGCTTCATGCTCGTAGTATACTTAGTTTAAAATTTCAGATTCTGTTGATCTTCAATTCTGTTATCTGTTGAAGTTGTCAACTTTAGTTTACCATGTGCTTTGTTCACATTATCAAGTTCACATTTATTTGTTTGTTGACTGCTTTATTATGTCTTAATAAACCTCAATTATACTTGAGTTCGCTCATTTATAACTTAAATATACCATAAATACAATATTCTAATTTTATTTTTTCAGTAAATGTTCCGAATTTTACAAGAATATTACCCGTGTTCAAAAATTAGTGACATTTAATCAAGTAAAAGGTATATTTGGATTTGATGATAGTACATATATCGGTAAAATTAGTTTCCCTGCTATACAAGCAGCACCTAGTTTCAGTTCATCATTTCCACATATATTTGGTGGCAACAAGAAGGTACCATGTCTGATTCCCTGTGCCATAGATCAGGTAATTACAGTTTATAGACATTATTATTGTCATCTGTTGACTTGGGGCAAAAGAGGGGGGAGGAACATGGATAGAACAGCCAAGAGCAGATTGAATGGCCCAATTCTTATTAAGAGGTCATCTTGATGTTATCTAATTAATTGCAGTAAACATAAGTAGATCTGTGGCACTTTTATTACCCGAAAATAAAAACATTAGACCCCTAGCTTGAAATTCGTGTGGGGGGTTGGATGGCTGAATGGTTAGCACGTACGTGCTGTATCATAAAGCCAGTCATTGAGTCAACTGGTGTGGTTTTGAATCCCCAGTTGTACATGGCAATGAGCAGGGTCGCCTGTCAAACCTCCTGGGTTTTCTTCCGTCCTCCAGTTTCCTCCCACTGCTAAAGACCCCTATGTGCAACCAAATTATTGAAGTAAAATTAAACCATATGTTAGTCCCGTAATGACCTACTTTGTGCCAAGTTGACTTACACCCCATTTCTCTCTGTCTCTCTCTCTCTCTCTCTCTCTCTCTCTCTCTGAAATTCTTGAAGTATTGATTTAGGAAAGAATATGTAAACTTGACATTGAGGAGAGTCACCTGTTTAACCACTGATTAAGAACTCATGAATTTTAAAACCCTTTCTGTCTTTGAACACCTAAATCCATCAATTAAATTTCTATATTTTTTTTCAGGATCCATATTTCCGTATGACCAGAGATGTTGCTCCACGACTTCAATATTTAAAACCAGCTCTGCTACATTCTTCATTTTTCCCAGCGTTACAGGGGGCTCAGAGTAAAATGAGCTCAAGTGATCCTACATCTTCTATATTTCTCACGGACACACCTAAAGAAATTAAAAACAAGGTATGAATGTAGAATATCAAAATTCAACTTAATCGTAGTATTATGCTCCTAGTCTGGTGTCTCCAAGTATCAATATTAGTGCTCCCTTGATAATTAATTAAAACTTTACTTAATCGGGCAACTTATTTTCCATAATTCCCTCCAGCTTCAAAACATATACATGTAATATTAGGGATGAGATGTGTTCCCGTAAGGATCAATATTATTGCTGCCAATGAAGTGTCCCCGAGAGTCAAATTTAGTTCACCAGTGAGGTGTTCTTCAAGGATCAGTATTAATGCCCAAGTGGGGTGTCCCACAAGGATAAATGTTAGTGCCTGAGTGGGATGTCCCACAAGGATCAATATATGTACCCCCAGCAGTTTGTTCCCCAAGGATCGATATTTGGTCCTTTTTATTTGTGTTGCATGTCTTCAAAAAGTTAGATAAATCATTAATTCATTTATTTGAATTCTAACATGAACATTCTTATATTCTCTATTTCAGATTAATAAATATGCGTATTCTGGAGGTGGAGCCACTGTAGAAGAGCACAAAGAAAAGGGAGGCAACCTAGAAGTTGATGTGTCGTATCAATATTTACGCTTCTTCTTAGATGATGATGAGAAGTTAGAGAAGATAGGCAATGTAAGTTTAATCATTATATACAGTATTATTAGCAAGTAACTTTGGTTTGTACAGACCTAGTTAAATCTATCTCTCCAATTAGAAATAAATTTTGATAAGTGTTTTGTATGAGGCGTGGTTGCCTACTTTTTCTAGAACACCTGATACCCCATTTTTAATTTATGTTGATAATTTCTGACAATAAAATAAATACAATTGATACAACTTCTAAAATTTGTTTATATTTTAAATCTTATACCTATTGGAATCTTTGAATTATTCCCTTTTGTGATTTTTACTAAAGAATTGTATTAAAGATTCAGTAGAACAAGTTTTCATGTTATTTATTTATGTTTTTACGTTTTTATTTTTATTGCACAATTTATTTTTTACATTTTTTTTTACAGGAATACAAGAGTGGAGAGTTATTAACTGGTTTTCTTAAAAAAGAATTAATTACAATTTTACAAGAATTGATCGCAGATCACCAAAAACGACGTATCCTATTAACAGATGATGATGTCAAACAATTTATGACACCACGGAAACTAAATTATGATTATTAGGCTGTAATTTATTTTTATCATTATATAATTTATTGACATTTACCGGTTACATTCTGTGGCAATATTCAGATCTGAGTGACATTCATCTTATAGAAAAATTATTGGACCACATATCACATCTTATTTTAAAGTCTGCTTGCATGGATATAAATTATTGTTGTCATAAATGTCACAGCAAAAACAAAAACCTAGCATTTCATGTTAAATCAAAAGCTTAATTATATTTCCCTGTTATATTTGGTGGTGATACTCAGATTTATAGTCAGGTTTAAATATTAAGGCTACCGTCAGGCTTCATCAAGGTCATGAGATTTAAATAGGCTCAGGACATGTGATTATTGATGAGACTGTGTTAGGGTTTACATCTAGTGACCATGACGAAATCTACAGGTGGCCTTAATATATACCTAAACCAGATCTACCTACATTTTAGTGTTAAAAAAAAAATCTTATATACACCACTGCTCTGATGCTTTGCTGTGTAACAATAAGATTCATTATTCATTTAGAAAAGAAAAAGGGCATTAACATTGTAATCTTGAACATACTGGGTTAAAATAAATAAGTTTTATGTAAATACTGGTGGAATAATTATTGTAAAAATATGATGCTAGTCCAATATTATATAAATAATGAAAGTGATTTTCTTTTTTAAAACAATGAGAAATGTTGTCCATTGTGTTGTTTGTTATTTGACAAAAAGATAATTCCGTTCAAGGATCCCAACTTTGGGTAAATTTTTACTCGGGGGGGGGGGGGGGGGGATAACAAAACAGGTTATATATATTCATAAAGGTACCAGAAGTTACCCTTACATTTATGGCTGCTCAGTTTTAAGTTTTAATTATTCAACCACTTTATCATTCAGATTTTCAACGAATAACGTTTGATTTTGTTAATAGAAAGTGTGTATTATTGCCATGTAAATATTATTGAACGTGTTACAACATGCAGAGTAGGAGAACAATTGACTTAAAAACTCAAACAGGTGCTTGCTTATATGGTAAATATTTGTCCAATAATATAGGCTCTCTCTGCACAAAGGGAAATGTTGACCCTCTCTGCACAAAGGGAAATGTTAAGCTATGTCTAATCTTTTTTTAAATATTATAATAAATAATCCTAGCTGTGCTTTGTGCAGTGTTGCCTAATTGTGCGTATTTCATACGTCATTATATTGTCTGCAATAATGTGGGTATATAATCATCTTTATCATGTGAAACCATGGACTTTATCTATTGTAATATCCATGCTGTGACCGATATATTTTAATAAAATCAATGTCAAGCAGACACTTTCAACTGAATTGAACAAGACATGCTATGGCATGTATTACATAACAATTAAAAAAAAGGCATTTACAGGTCTTCTGGGGTGTTATCCGGTTAGTAAACAAATGTCTTTACATTTGATTTGACTATAGTTTCATCCAGGGCCGCATTTAAATAGATTGCCTCCAATTGGACCCCATTCCCCAAAGGATTCTATAAAGCAGTCCGTCGCTGTGCATCTGGGGTTGCCTGCAAGAAAGAAATGTTTCCAATTAAACCCTGAGGCTCCTGAAGCCAGGTCCCTTTTTCAATTTAAATAAATATATGCAACAATTGAAAATTGACGGCTGGTTCCTGTTATGGAGAGTTCATAAAACTCTGAAATAGATATAAATTTTAATTCCTTTTAATTAGTTAAAAATTTATTAGGGGGTCCATTCCATGGTTTATATTAATTTCAGAAAATAAAATCATTCATAATTTTAGTCCCATGGTGAAAGAGTATAATTGTGTAATCTAGGTGAATAATTCAACTCAATAAGTGTATATTGTATATATGTACATTTTTGTTAAAGATATTTTAAAACAATGAACTAATCTCATTAAAACACAGATCCAATTTCGTTTCGTTTTTACAGTTCAAAATTTCGTTTTTACTTGTCTTCACAATTAGTGTAGGTCATCGAAAGTATAAAAAAGAAACGAAATATAGATCTGTATTTTAATTAGATCAAACAATGAACAAACTATGATTCAGTACATAGAATAAATAAATATTCATCATCATACAAATATTCTTGTGTTTTATTATGTGGTGGACCTGATGTACATAGTCCACTTTACTTTCATATTGGGGGAATATTTCAGACTTATTCTCTAGAAGGGATTTTATGCCTTCGTTCACTACTTCTTGGGGTGAGACTACAAGTGTCTGGGTTGGTTACACATTGATTGTCAGTAATGACACCTATAGGTCTCTTTTCCCAGTCATAATTACCACCAGTTTTGACTTACTGACAATGAAATTGACTGGCTTTGAGAACTTGAAAGACAGCAGCATAGGTGGAAACATCATTATCCAGGTCGGGGGTCCCGGTGGCTAAGTCGGCAAGACACTGGCTCGCTAGCCTGGAGGTCGGTTGTTCGATCTCTGCAATGGCTGAGCAAATTCATCCAGATTTTCCGGGGCGATTCTCCCTTTTCAGTGATGCAGGATGAATGGCCTGACAAGGATAGCTGTCCCGTGTACACATTGGAATTTGATATAAGAGTAGTGCCGCTGTTCGGACCAATGTCCGCCGCTGTTCGGACCAATGTCCCCCATAGCACACTGTATGACATATGCCCGTATTCATTAGCCCAGCTTAGGAGCAGAAAAGTAGGACGTTAAACCCCATATCATTTATGAATAAACGCACATGGGTTTAACCATTCGGCCACCCAACTCTCCAGGTAACATAAACCATCTGAAAGATGCATCACGGGTTTTCCCTGAATTGGGTTGTCAGCATCAACCATCAGGGCCAGCGGAAGCAATTATTGATTAGGGGAGGGGGTGTCCAGGGGCCGTAATAACCTGGAAAAAAGAGAACATGCGGCCAAATTAGCCCCCCCCCCACTCCGCCGGGCCTGACCATGCGGCAGAACAGTTTGACAAGTTATCCATTTATTTATCTGGTTTTCCAGCAATAGGCTTTCAGCTTAATATGACTCATATTTCTTAGTCAGAAATGGATCATTTCAATAAATCTTATATGACACTTACAACAAATTCCTCACAGTGACACAGAACTGTTTTGGAGTTTTAATCTGAAGTCTTATTCCAATGAGATTATATTCCATAAAATTTGAACATATAACATTCTTTAGAGAATAATGCCACAATATAGCATTGTGTATAGGCTATATTATTTTTTATTTTTCTCTGTGTTTGTGAGGATCTAAGTATGGAATTCGGGGATCCCCGGGCTTCAACCAGTCACTTTATATGCTTTGTCTGCAACATGATCGATGTCAGTGTGTTCTTTAACAGTGTTCATTTCTAGGAAATACAGTTCCCAGAGAATTATTTAGGGTTTTCCCAGGGAATGTGTACAGGGTATATAAAAGATGGTTGAGACAAACATTCACAGTTTGTATTGAAAGTTTCTTAGGAGGTTAGTCTACAATCATGGCGGATAGTACAGAAATAATTGTAAATCCTAAAGAAGACATAGTTGATCCATGGACTGTTCAAAGTTCATCGGACAAAGGAGTGGACTATGACAAATTAATTAGTAAGTCTTGTTTTATTTGAATTCATTTAAACTGAAAACTCACCTTTAGGTCCCAATTATTATCTGATTTAAAAAAACAACAACATTTAAATATATCACCGTTCTGCCGTAATGATTGTTGAATTCAAATGGTCGCTCCTTGTAAGCAAATGGTGTAAAAGTATGTAATATTAAGGTCACAATGTGGAATGCATGTTTATAACCCAAAGATCTTGGTTGCTTTCGATATTCGCCCAATTGGATCCAAACTTCGTGAATTATGACCCCTGATTTTACGAAAAACCGCGTTCTTAGCTTGTTAACACTCTATTCATCCTATTTTGATGAAACTTAACATATATGTTTATATCGCAAAGATATTTGCGCATTTCAGAACACAACCTCCTGGGTTATAGACCCTGGTTGTACGAAAAGTCATTGTTTTTTTTTGCGTGTTCTCTAGTCACCTCTTGCAAAATGTGTGAATATCTTGCATGGCAGCGCACTGGTCTATTTAGTAAATGTAAGATTCACTCGCACCATTCTTTTATAGACAACTTCGGAAGTATGAGAATTAGCGATGACCTCATTAAACGAATGGAGAAAGTTACAGGAAAACCAGTGCATCATTTTATCAGAAGAGGAATCTTTTTCTCTCACAGGTAAAATCAAATTTTTATCAATTTGTACATTTATCCTAAAATACAAGTGTATATGAGACAATTACATCAAAAGGTGGGCACAATTTAAAGGTAGAAGTGTCAAGACTTTTGTTAGGAACTTTCTGATGCTTTATAGTGGGCTTTAAATTTCTATTTGTGCCTGGCTGTATGGATGAGACAGTAAAATGCAGTCCCCGCCTATACGAATCAGTTTGCACAAAAATGATAAAAACAGAACAGTTTCATTTAATTTTGAGTACTGGAATAGCAGAGATGCGTCCAATTTCCAAAATTTTCTTTGGGTGGGTCCTACACGGTGAGCTCTGCTCATTCATTTCTCACAGACCACTATCTATAATCCATTTGTTGTTTAGGGAATTCAGGTTCCACTCCCCTAACATTCATCGAACCCATATGCCTATGTTTGAGGATGAAGTCTAATCAAAAATGCATAGGTCAGGACGAAATTTATGTGATTTAGAAAAACGTGTGAAAAATCTGCACATGCAGGCGGATATCCTGTGCCTTGTTGGAGAAATAGAACAGGGTGAATATAAATCCAATCTATTCCTTGAGAAAATAAAAGATATTTGGCGTAATTCATAATGTACATGTACGTTATAGCAGGCTGTAGTTTTATTTATAATACAGACTAACTATACATTCTTGGAGAAAATGAAACTAAACATAATATCATTAGTTACAATTGTTAAAAACCATATTATTATAGAACCAAGCTCACCAATTACATTTTTTATAATAAAGACTAAGAATACATTTTTAGAGAAGATAATACTAAATACGTCCGTAGTTACAAATGTTTGGAGAAAATGAAACTAAATATGTCCTTAGTTACAAATGTTTGGACAAAATAAAACTAAATATGTCCTTAGTTACAAATCTGGGATAAATTCAATAATCTTTAATGTATTACCATATCCATTTACCTTAAATGAGAGAGCTGAGCTTTAACATTCACTTAACCTACTAAAGGTCATTTAGGGGACTAACATTAACTATATTACGTTAATTTGCATGCTAATATATTCGGCAGTTTTCTGTAGTGGGATGCAACACGGACAGAGAGAGGGAGCGAGAGAGAGAGAAAGAAAGAGAGAGAGATAGACTAATTTATTTCAATAATATGCTTGCACGCGTACACTAAAACTACTAAAGCATACAACACCCCTGAAACAAAACCTACAAGATTGGGCATGTGAATCAACTCCTTTCTTGAACTCATGGCTTGCGAAGATTGCAAATTTCTGATACACAGTAAAAAAACATGCCATTGCCACCCATATAAATTTTATTTTTACACACCCACATAGAAATATTGTCGTATATTGTCATTGACCTGTTCATCCGTCGTCAATAATTTCTCGTGAACACTCTACAAATCTGATCATTTTGATATTTTAATATGTTGTTTCCGTTATTAATAAGACGAAGAAGCTCATTAATTTTGACAATTTCTGTTCTAGAGTTATGGTACTTGTTTCACTTTGTAGAATCTTGTGAATGCTCTAACGACAAAACTTATAATTTGATTTGTATGAATATATTATACAAATAATAAATTTAGCTGTTGCCACGCAACCTATCTTTCTAATAGTAAGTGCAGGGGGACTGCGCCACATATCATTTACACAAAAGACAAACATAGCGACAAGACACCATACTTGTCCAAGCAAAATGTCCCTCAAAACACACTGCATGCCCATCTTGACTAGCTCAGTAGGACGTTAAACTCAATTTCATTTCATTTTGTAAAGGCACCAAAATCGATCTGGTTTATAAAAATTCTGAGGGTGCTGTAACAATAGGTCTCCTGTGAGTCTCTATTCTTCATTGTTTCTTGTATGTACATTGATAGAAATAAAGGCAACTAAACCTAGTTCAACTTCCTTGGCTATTGTACAAAAGTTCCTGGATCTGTTAAAGAAGCATCAGAACCGGTTTAATTTTCCAAAATTACCGAACAGCGTCAATCTCTAATTCTATATTGTTCAATGTACATGGTTGTTTTTAAATAATAATAGTTTGTTATTTTTTGTGTTGTTTTTAGAGAACTTGAAATGATCTTAGAGAAATATGAAAATAAGGAACCATTTTACCTGTACACTGGGAGAGGTCCATCTTCTGAAGCCATGCACTTGGGTCATTTAGTACCTTTTATCTGTACACAGTAAGTAACATTGCATTCCTTTAAATTTTCATTATGCACACTTTTGGGAATGCAAAATTAGCATTAAAGGTTACGGTGTGATGTCTTAAAGTGACATATAGTCAAACGTTACAGAGATGTATTGAATTAACAAACAAGTTCCAAAGGTAAATATGGTCCATGAAATCCATATTGAGGGTGTTGTTTGTGTATCGAGACATATTACTGTTATATACACTAGAAATCAAAATCTTATGTTAACCAAATTCAGGCATTACTACTTGAGGAGTTTAGATATTTATTGATAAACCCATTTGCAGTTTAAATTTTATATTTCTTTTTCCAATTTGTAGATGGCTACAGGAAACATTTGACGTACCACTGGTAATTCAGATGACAGATGACGAGAAATTTTTGTGGAAAGAAGACATAAAGGATCCTGAAGAAACACACAGACTGGCTTACGAGAACGCTAAAGATATCATTGCATGTGGTTTCGACATCAATAAAACATTTATATTCAGTGATATTGATTATATTGGGTAAGGATTATATTTTAAAAAAACAAAAAACAACTTCCATTACATAATGCAGCACTAACATTTCCTCACAGCTTTAAAGATGCCACCTTGCTTACAGTGTGATATGATGATATATTTGGACGAAAACTAAATTATCTGTTTCAAATCTCCTTCAAAACATTTTTATATCTAATCTAAAGAACACAAATGAAAGCTACGACGTTGAGCAGGTGACCCAACATCCATTTGTCAATAGGCATCATTTTCATAAATATATACATGTATGTCCTTTTAATGCAAATGTTTGTGTTTTTTAGTGGATGTCCAGATTTTTACAAGAATATCTGTCGAATTGAAAAACGTGTAACGTTTAATCAAGTAAAATCTATATTTGGTTTTAATGAGAGTAGTAATATTGGGCAAGTGAGTTTCCCTGCTATACAAGCAGCACCTAGTTTCAGTTCATCATTTCCACATATATTTGGTGGACACACCAGGGTACCTTGTCTGATTCCCTGTGCTATAGATCAGGTAAACTATTCTCTTATTATTTTACACATTCCACAAATGATCTATGAAGGAAATTTTCCCGAGACAGCCGAGCTACAGCCTACTCTTTATTACAAATTCCAAAAGGTTCTTTTAATTGGGTACCTCAGTTGTTTTGACTATCCTGAATAACTGACAACGGAAAACCACACCGGAATACCAAAGGAACTTTCTGGGCACATAAAAAGGTGCAATAAAAAAAATCTTTGGATGCATCTGGTAAATATTGTACCAATTGCCATGGTCTTGAATGTAAATCTGGTATTTGCAGAGATAAATAATTTAATCGACATTTCTTTATTTTTAGGATCCATATTTCCGTATGACCAGAGATGTTGCTCCAAAACTGAAATTTTTGAAACCAGCTCTTCTACATTCTGTATTTTTCCCAGCTTTACAGGGTGCTCAAGGTAAAATGAGCTCAAGTGATCCTACATCTTCTATATTTCTATCTGACACTCAACGAGACATTGGAGATAAGGTAAATGGTTGTTTTAATCTTAAACTTTTCATAAAACCAGGCCCCGAGCTCACAAAGCGTTCTCAGACGTAAGTTGAGAATTTACTCAAACTCGTTCGCCTTATTTTAACTGAAGTCCTGTATAAAAAAATATTGAATACACCAATAAAATACCATGTGCAAAGTGTTGTGTTTATGGATCAAAGATATTTTCCATAAACAGTGATTGAAAGTTGAGTAAATTCTCAACTTAAGTCTGAGAATGCTTTGTGAACTTGGGGCCAGCACTTTATTCAAACATTATAGTCTACACTAAACTCTATTTGTTTAAAAAAGATGGTACGTGTAAATATTTTATAAAATCAATCATAATTGTGATATTTACTTTGTTAACTAAGAATGTATTTCTGAGTTCAGTAAAATATAGGCATATAACGATAGCTCGGTCATTATTGTACACCAACATTTCAGTGTGGTGGTGTATTATGTCCGTCGGTCAACAATTGTCTGTCTTGTGAAGGCGATATAGGCTATAGTTTTTGACAGATTTTTTTCAAATGTGGTAAAATCTTATACGGTAAAATGTGGCCTTTGAAGATATTTAAATAGAAATGTTAAAATAGACTAAAATATCCTTTTAATGAAATTTTCAGACCCAGTCCCAAAATATTAAACGCGTATGTCGCTATCTGACATTATTTTAGCGCCTACGCTGCTCGATCCCATTATATGTAATTCTTCCACTCCTCTGTGGTCTTATATTAGTTATACTATGTCATCACTACCATATTCACGGTTGATAGTACCAGTAGTGCGAAGAGCGACAGACTGTACAAATATTCTGTCAACTCTCCACTCTCAAATTACAAGCAGAGTTCTAGATTCTGCCCCATTTCTGATCCCCTCGTTTGCAAAAAAAATTGCTACCAGCATTAACCTAAAATGCCAGGGAATTGACTCAAATTTTCAAAATTCTACCATTGTCCCTAAGATTCACAATTTTTTAAAACAAAATCAATAACAATCATCATATTATATGACATGAACTTTATGTCAACTTGTTTAAAACCACTTTCCGGCAAAATTACGATCGGTGAACACTTTATGTTGACATTCATTGTGGATGTGATTCTAGATCCTAGATTTGGAACCATCCCCCGATTCACAGCTTTAAGATCCGCTACTCATGGACGTCATATTCATATTTTAGAAATGTTGTATGATAAATGTAGTCGGTAGGGTGGGTATTCACGAACAGATGAGACCGAAAACATTTATAGTAATTTATTTTCTTTACTTAGATAAATAAGTACGCCTATTCTGGTGGAGGAGCAACTCTTGAAGAACATAGGAAAAAGGGAGGTGACCTTGATACTGATGTATCATACCAATATTTACGTTTCTTCTTAGAAGATGATGCTAAATTAGAAAAACTTGGAAAGGTAACTTAAACTACAGTTAAATTGTGTCCAATTTTTATGTTATTCCTCGGGGCCTATTTTAAGGATTATTTGACGAAGCACAGTCTCCGTGTCAATGCTTATTTGGGGGGGGGGGATGGGTCCGGGTTTTCCAGGCACATATTTTTAATCCCGAGGCATGTCATGGTGGCTAAGTCGATAAGGCGCTGATTCGCTAGCCTGGAGGTCCGGTGTTGGATCCCTGAATTGACAGAGAAAGTTCAACTCCTAATCGTCGGGCTGTAGATTAGGGGAACCCTTCCATTTTTGTCCCGTATATGCTCCATGAGTGTTGTTCGGGGAATCCAGTATTTGTCTTGTAAGATTGGATATCTCTTCTTTCCAGGGGATCACGGTGGCTAAGTGGATAAGGCGCTGGTTCGCTAGCCTGGAGGTCGGGTTTTCGATCCCTGCATTGGCCGAGAAAGTTCATCTCGATTTTCCGGCGTGATTTCCCCTTGTCAGTGATGCAGAAGGAGGGCCTGGCAAGGACAGCTGCCTAGTCTTTTGAATAGGACAAAAATCCGAGGTCCCGTGTACGCATTGGAGTGCACGTAAAAGATCCCTTGGCAGTTGGAATTCGATATAAGAGTAGGCCGTAGCGCCGCTGCCCGGTCAAAAATTTCCCTCATGTATGGCGTATGCCCGTCTTCCATTAGCCCAGGTTCGGTGCATTATAGTAGGACGTTAAACCCCATTTCATTCATTCTCTAATTTCCATATATACCAAACTTGCCATACTTTTATATGAACTAACCACCCGATAAATACTTTTCTGGGAACCTATCTTTAATCAGTGGTATGACTTTATACAAATAAGAGCCGTAGTGCACGTAAAAGAACCCTTTACAATATAATCCTTTCTTCATACCTTTCTTACATGATAAAGTATTTAATGACATGTTTGTTTTGTTGGTTTTTTTTTTTATCAGATTCACATTTTTTATTTCTTATTTGACAGGAATATAAGGCAGGAACTTTAGCAACTGGTGACTTAAAGAAAGAATTAATCGCAGTTCTACAGAAAATTGTAGGAGATCACCAAACAAAGCGTGAAAAGGTTACATTAGAAATTGTGAAACAATATATGACACCTCGTCGTTTAAATTATAAATACTAAATGAACTTTTACTTATGCCAGGTTTCCACTGTCGTGCGTTGCGTTACGTTTTGCTACGTGCAGATACGTTTTGATACGATCAACACAATTGCTACGAAACACCTGCTATAGGATCGGAACGATTAATCCACGATTTCAATCGTAGAACGAATCGTGATACTGGGAACCTAGCATAACCATTAATTTCTATTTATGTTGTTAAAATATATTTTGTGCTTTGATTTGTAAAATTGATAATGTTGTGTTATGTTGTTAAAGAATATCTTTCAAAAAGAACTTGTGAACAAAAAGTATATGTTGTAAATTGATCTGTATACATGATCGATAACAAGAATTTCATCAATTTATTTAATGGACATAGATTTGTAGTATTCAGTTTGTCTGTATTATTAATATATCATAATTTCAAGTTTTGACAACGTATGTATTAAAAATGGGAAGATTCTTAAAATACAAATTATCTGATAGGAAATTAGGAGTGTTGGGTTATGTCATGTCTGATTGAGAAATTTATTAGCTTTGATGGTGAAAACATGTTAAATGGCAGATAACTGATAACTGCATATTTTTTACATTTTAGTCTTAGACCTTCGGTCGAAACACGTAATGTTCTCGTGATGGTATTTATTATTATTTCTGTTTTTTGTCAATTTTAGTCAAAAGTTACAAGCATAGTGCAAACATTCTGCAAAGGAGACTGTTGGCCTCCTTGGATCTATATATTAAATATAAATTGGTTCATTTTTTAATATAAAACAGGGTTTTACGAATGGGACAAAACATAATCTCAGATTCTCCATATCTTGGTTATTTGTCAACGGATCTTCGCTGGGTTTTCATTTTTGGATTATTTGGACAAATCCTATCTGGCTAAAAATCTTATGTAGAAATTTAAACTTTAAATTATCTTAAGATAAGGCAATACAATTTTGGTTTGTTCACAAAGAATGTGATGATGCAGGGGAGGAGGTGGTGATGGGTATTTTATCAAAGGATCAATTTATGATTGCTAGTAAGATTTAATGGGATTGCTTACTTGATAACCGAGCAGCTTCCTGTGGGATAATATTTACTCAAGATTTTCTTTATATTCTGAAAATAAAACCACTAATCATAAGAGTATATGAGAACTAAATATATTTGTATACCGTCCAATGTTTGGCACTACCTATCTCTCATGCTTATTAAAACTGTATTAGCAATTAGAATGTTGTAATATAACTCAAGTAAGATCGTATTTACTTACTTTGTACTTACTTTGAACTACTTTATTCGGCTGTATTAAAAACCTTAATGGGTGAGTTTTCTTTTTTTTGCTCATGTAAAAATACAGCATCACCCATCAAAGCTGTTGTAAATATTGAAAGAGAGAGAGAGAGAGAGAGAGAGGGAGGGAGGTCATTTCGGGACTAACATCATGGTTTAATTCTTTTTCAATAATTCGCTTACGTTGGGGTCTTTATCAGTGGGAGGGAACCGGAGGACCCTACTCCTTGTCACGTATTACCGGGTATTCGAAACCATGCCAGTTGACTCAAATGACAGGCTTTATGGTACAGCGCGCACGTGCTACCCCCCCCCCATTGAAAACATACCATACTCAAACTGACGAAAGGCATAATGGTGTTTTATGTAAGATTTAGATAAAGAGCTGGACATTCTTACTATAATAGTTTTAGAAAGATAAAGAAATATGAATATGTTGAATTTTTCGGTCAAAGTAATTTATTGTGAGCAAAGTAGTGAAAGTTTGAAATTTTGCCAAGTCTTTCAACCATCAGTCTCTGTGAACGACGTCCATTTTTAAGTTTAATGAAAATATGGCAGATATTATCTATACCACTCAATTTCTTGGTCATCTGTTGGTCTCGAGGAGTTGATTTTAGATTTTCGTGTGAATAAATGTCCAGAAAAAAGACTTGCAAAAAACAAATTTAGCTGTTACATAATGCACCTTTTTTAGCTGAAAATCCCAGATTTTTAAAAATGAAGATCTTAATAATTCTTTCAACCAATTTCTCTTCTTTTTTTGGTTGGTGGCTTATAACCATAGTTGACCCTTTAATTTCCTTTGTGTGCGCATTGCGAAACGGCACAGTGGAAATAGTGGCATCTGGCAATATAACTGACAGGAGACAGTTGGATTAAGAATAGGTTGAAACATTACTACCCAGGTCATCTTGCATAGCACATCGCATAGTGTATGTCAACTCCATCATAACTGTTGATTCAGAAACCGGTTCATTATGTAGCTTTTTCTTAGACCAAAACAGGATTCTTTAGATTAGACATACAAGGCAGCTTACATCACTTAACAAAAAAATTTGTTAAAGATCAGACAATTCCAAAATGACCAGTAACATGGGATAACATTTCAATACAATCATGGATCATTTCGGAACTGACGTGCTTCAATTTTATTTCAATAATTTGCATTTCGGGGGCGGGGGGAGGTGGTATCAGTGGGAGGAAACCAAAGGACCCGTAGGACTTACTCCGTGTCATGTACAAGCAGGGACTTGACACCATATGTCGCTTGCCTCTATGACAGACATTGGGGAGGGGGTCCGATTGTATAAACCTGTACATATATTGGTGTGATGTTTTAGTTTAACGCCGTAAAATATGCCAAAACAGTGTTTACAGAAGACTGAAACCTTAGAAAAAATTTTATTGGGAGTATTGGAGACTTGCATATGGCTAACTTCAGGCCAACCTCAAGAGGTTCTCTCATAAAAGTTTTATTCTTCTTCAACTGTGGGGTCAATTTTTCAATCATATCTCTTGAAACAGTTCGGGGGTGATACGTAGGAAGTTCCGGTAACCTCTGCGATCTTCCTTGTGTAATTACGACTATAACTGGTAATAATGGCCAAAATGTTGTCTCCTTATTGTCAACCATTGCCCCACCCAGAGTCTCCTGACTTTACTTTTATTGCTGCAGACAGGCGTTCGTTCTGTCGGTGTCAGATTTTAATTGTAGAACCATATTTCGTTCACTTTCATCTTCTTCCAAAAGTAGCAGGACAGCAGCTGCTATAAGATGTACTTTTTGCAAAGTAAGGTTCCTTTTTTCCAGGTCTCTGGAGTTCATCATTTTGAAGAGTTGCCGACGGAATGGACCATACCCCAATACCTTTCCTTTACATATACTATTTCTATGAAGTGTGCCAGTGCGTGCCACAAAATGATTCACAAAATGGTCACGCATGCTTGAAGCTGAGTACACTAGCGTAACCAATACCTGACAGTGCAGGAACTGGCGTACCATAGCGCGGTCCTGTGCGCTAACTATCCGCAGATATTGCACACTGTAACGGGACAATAAAGGACGATGCGGGACACATGAGAGGCAATTAACATGGTACGAATGCGCACCAATGCGGACAGATTTTGCATATGAACAAAGGTTGGTCAGCAACGGCACGAACTATTTGATTGACAGATGAAATATACATGATATCCATCAGCATTGGTACGCATTAATGATTACCATTGCGGATTCGAAATGCTTGAAAGTTGTCAATGGGGCATCAGACTAACAGAGATTCAATGAGCCAAATAGATAGATGCTCTATACTTGTAGGTAAATGTTGTAAGAAAGAGAGTCCCCAAAAGATATGTTGGCCATATTGCCAAGGATAACAACCACGCAACTGTTTCTATACCTGCAATTCTATTACAAAAATTTAATTGACATACAAACAGCGATATATCTCCCATCAGAAAGAATGTCAGTGTGAAATAAAATACCATTGAAACAATAAAAATTAAATCATAATAAAATAAAATCATAATAAAAAAATCTTTTAAAATATATTCATCGTCACTCTCATCATCTAATTCAATATCAATATCAATTTCATCTGTTTCAACACTTAAGTACAATTTTACATGACAAACATTAATTATACTTGTTCGTCTCATGACCTTCAACAATTTATATAAATTTAAAGTCAATCGGATATTAACTTTAGCCTCTAGAGCGTCAACAAAATTTTGAAAGTGATCAAGGGCCATAATTCAGTTAGTAATTATCTGAAATTGCTGAAAATCAATAGTCTCATGGCCTTAAACACTGTGTATAAATTTAAAGTCAATCGGTTATTAACTTTATCCTCTGGAGCGTCAACAAGATTTTTTAAAGAGATCAAGAGCCACAAGATTTTTTGAAGTGATCAAGGGCCATAACTCTAACAGTTATTATCGGAAATCGCTGAAAATCAATAGGCTTCTTCGTCTCATGACCTTAAACACTATGTATAAATCTAAACTCAATCGGATATTAACTTTGGCCTCTAGAGCGTCCACAAGATTTTTTTAAGTGATCAAGGGCCATCACTCTGACAGTTATTATCGTAAATCGCTGAAAATCAATAGGCTTCTTCGTCTAATGACCTTAAACACTGTGTATAAATTTAAAGTCAATCAAATATTAACTTTGGCCTCTAGAGCGTCCACAAGATTTTTTTAAGTGATCAAGGGCCATAACTCTAACAGTTATTATCGGAAATCGCTGAAAATCAATAGGATTCTTCGTCTCATGACCTTAAACACTATGTATAAATCTAAAGTCAGTCGAATATTAACTTTGGCCTCTAGAGCGTCCACAAGCAATTGTGGACGCCGGACCGACGGACGGACGGACGGACGGACGGGGGCGACGGCAATATACGACCACATTTCAATGTGGGCGTATAAAAATGAAAATAAGACAAAGATTGATATCAAGACGCTGAATGGAAATATTGGAGAGCACAAAGAAGTTATTGATGGTTTGTCCCCACCATCCATGTCAACTCAACAAAGAAAAATGGAAATAAGACAAAGATTGATATCAAGAAGCTGCTTGGAAATATTAGAGAACACAAAGAAGTTATTAATGGTTTGTCCCCACCATCCATGCCAAACTGTTGATCCAGGTATATATCGAGATTTTAGCAGTCAAACTGAAAGTCGTCAAACCACCCCAGGATGCCAAACTGCTACACCAGACAGCACAGATGCTTCAGCACAAGCCACACCATTATCAACCAGTGTATCTGTCCAAGCTGTACTAGAATGCACCCAAGTCGCTGTTCAAGCTGTACCGACGCTTATTGACTGCGGTTCGGTATTCAGAAGTGTCTAAAACATTTCGAGTTCAAACAACACAGGTTTCAGGCCCGACAACCGCCAACGGTTTGTACATCCAAGGCGAGTCTAGTCTTAAAGCAGCTTATGTTAAAATATTAAAAGATTATGAGGTCCCTGCATCGGCCATCAGCAGCGTAGATACAGTTCCAGGTCTCAAACAACCAGCTGGACACGGAAATAAACACTGTGGTCATTTAACAGTACAAATAAGATCTAAATCACCGGCTGTAAGAGGTCTAACAAAACTACTTCGATTTGAAAATCATTCAGCTACACTTCCTGGAACAGCTCCCGTCAGACCAAAGAGGATACAATACAGCTGCCCAGTGCCAATAATGGGTATAGCTTTTCTAACAAAATTAGAGTTTATACTGGGAGATGAACTAACAGCCCAGTTAACTAGTTCAGCTGCTTTGCTGGCTCCGACGAATTTTGTTAAGAAAGCAGAAAGTTGCCACAATGAAGAAGATGGTGTCGTACAAGAAAGCCTTTTGAACGGCAGCTTGGAAGAAAAATTTTACATCGCCAGTCTGATATATATATCAACAGCTTTGGCGATTTCTGCATGAACCACAGTGTCATGATGGAGATGTTCGGATATGATCCAAGAGATTCGCCCTTCTTACCATCAGGATATGAAGCTTCCAATGATCTACCCGAACACTTGGATTCCGTTTCTGTGCCCTCCATTCGATCAAGGGACATTGTGTTTTTCAAGAACGAGGACGAATCATTTCAAGAGATTGGACGAGGTAGCTATGGTGTAGTATATCTTGGACAGTTGCTGAAAACATCAAAGAAGGTAGTGGTAAAATATTTCTTCAATGAAACAGTTTGTTGGGGATTTGTGGAGCATGAAGCCCAGATTGTAACTCTGCTACAAGGAAAAGACACAACCCCAACATTCCACGGACTGCTTACATCTACTATCAACGACAATGACCATTCGCTGGTGCAGAACTTTTTCGGGTCGGGAAGCATCGAAACCATCCTAAAACGCCATGGTGATTTGTCAGCTGCATAGTGGATAAAAAAATTGCATAAATACTACTAAAACGCTTCTGAAAACCCACAGATGCCATGTTCTACATAACGATTTAAAAGCTGACAACATCCTGGTGGATCTCGATGGTTTTGATGTGCGTTTTGTCGACTTCTGGATGTCCACATTTAGGAAAGGCTTGGAGTTTACTGCCAGTCCCGACAACATGTCTCGGTACCAATTCTTGGCTCCCGAAGTCCGTGAAAACTGTCACTCCACTCCTCAGGCGGACGTCTTCAGCTTGGGTTTTTTATTGGTCAAATTACGACCCAGGCTAAAGTCGTCCAATTAAGGCCCCTCTGGAAAGCCTGCACCAGCGTCCGAGCTCTGTCCAGACCAAGATTACCAAACAACAGACATCATTGCTACTTTGGAAGAATTATTTATCAAATTTGCAGCCTAAATTATATTTACGTCAAAAATATTTGCAAATGTTTGTATTTTAAAATTGTCACTAAATCGTTAAATGCAGAATTGAAAGTTCAAAGTCCTTGTCGTCGTTAGAATATAATCTTATTCGCACCTGGGTAATATACCAGTACAAAACCAGTTCTAAGTTTTGAAATTATCCTGACCAATAATGAAACGTATGATTTATGTCTTTGTAAACTGCTGATGTGAAACATATTATAAAATTCTGCTCTGTATTTATAAATATGTATTGTATTATCAGTAGATTAACCAAATAGTTTGGTATATACGTTTTGTTATGGATGCTGGGTATCAGCTTGGTGGTAATAAGAACAAAACCTGTATAATATACTTTGACAGGGCAGGACCTATGATCCGTTTTAATAAACATGTATACATACATGTATCTAGATAACGGTTTTTCTTCCCGTATTGTTAACTAAACTTATATAGTTTGTATCATTTAAGTAATGGTAGCAGACAGTGCCGGACTGGGTCCACTTGCCCACTTTCCAATGGCAAGTGGGCCTAAGCCTAAAAGAAAAAAAGAAAAAAGTAAAAAAATATATATCATAATAATTTTCTGAACAGTGATTATCTATCATACTATCTGTACTGTTGAATATGACAAATTCTGTGAATTCTTGACTATGACCAATTTGATTTCTCTATTCGTATTCAAGGATGTGTGATAAAAGTGCTCGCAGGTCACCATATATCTCCATCCGCTGCTCTGGCCTGAGGTGCTTGGAAAATGGGTTTGCGGCTGTCTATTTTTCAAAATTTTATGGGGGGATAACCCCCCAGACCCCCCTCGAGCGCTCGTAAGCAGGCTTCGCCCGCCGTTTGCTCGTGGGCCTTGTCACAGGTATGAACAAGATATTAATATACGGTAAAAAAAAGTTTCCCTTGCAGATGATCATGCACCCATGGTAGATAAAACCAACAAGGCCGGCTTGAAGCCAAAAAGATTAATTGCTTGCAGGGCATCTAAATAATTTCGTCAAATAAAACTACAATCGTACGTATCTACGCGTTTAATAATAATAAAGTAGTCATTAATTTCTTCATAAATAATCCCGCAATGTTTTTCGCCAGTATGACTATATTATCTGAGTAATTTTATCACTGTAGTATTTTACCATTTGTGAACAATTCAAACTAGATTATTGAATTAGTCATAGGGGGGAATTATCCCGATTAAGGAATTTCTTCATGGATTTAGTTACACTGCAAATTATAAGATAAGAGATATCAACAATTTTGGATTCACACAACCTTTAAATATGTCAGTAGTGACCAGAGGCGGATCCATGGGGGGGGGGGGGGCACGCCATTAATCAGCACTGACACCCCGATTTTTTCAAAATTTTTCTCGCCCCCCCCCCCCCTAACTGGATTTCCTGGATCCGCCTCTGGTAGTGACACTGCTAAAAGAATCAGCAAGTGATTGATATATGAGAGAAAAATGGGGTTTAACATCCACTCGACACAAACTAGGTCATTTCGGGACTAATGATTGATATATATATATATATATATATATATATTTGATTGATATCTTAAAAATTATATCAAACGGTCACCCATGCCTCTTGGTAAAATGAATATTATTCATGGTACCGGTAACTATAAAATTAAATTAAATTGTTACCCATGCTGGTTGGTAAAAATCTATGATAACTATAGCACTATTATTTTGGTAAAATCAATATGTATTCTATTGTAACTAGAATATTATATTAAATTGTCACATATGCCTGTTAGTAAAAATTAATGTCTATTCTATTGTAACTAGAAAATTGTATTAATTTGTTACCAGTACTTGCTGGTAAAAATGAATATGTATTCTAATCTATATTGGAAATTTAAAAAAAATAATAATAAATATGACCCATAATTGTTGGTAAAAATGAATATGTATTCAATGGTAACTATAAAAATTACATTGAATATCCCCAATAATTATGGGTAAGAATAATATGTATTCATGGTAACTAGAATATTACTAATAGTGTTGGTAAGAATTAATATTCACTACTAGAACTAGAACATAATAAACATTGTATTTATAATGCTTTATATTATGCTTGAAATATAAATAATATAATATCGTCTTTCTGTAAGAATATTTTGTTTTAAAACAAGATATAAAGATGGTGTTTCATATAATTTTATTTATATAGAGAAAGAGAGAAATGGGGTTTAACGTCCACTCGTCACAAACTAGGTCATTTCTGGACCAGTTATTTATATAGAATATGAGAGCTAAATGTGATAGTACTGTACATAGTTCATCTTTTTACAAGATATTAAATATTACGAGATTTTTATTTCTATTTTAATATCACTTAGTATATTATAAGAATAATAATATTTATTATTCATGGAATAAGTATGTAAAATTGCAAGACGGTCACTAAAGAATTGTAGCCAGAAGGCAACACACAGACAAATCGATTAAGAATTGTGGGCTGTAGGCGACACACAGACACAAAAAGAAAATGGGCATGGCTCTGCCCCTGGGGGGTGGGCATGCACCCCAAACGACAATGAAGTGCTTTAGGTTGCAAAGAATAAGCATGTAAAGTTTCAAGATGATACGTTAAGAAATATGGCCTGTAGATGACACACAAAAATACAAGAGATGGGCGTGGCTCTGCCCTTGGGGAATCAGACATGCACCAAAAACAATATTATTAACTATTCTGTGAAGCACAAAAATATCTACAAATTTTAAAGTTTTAATTCTGAAATATTAAATATGACAAATATATAATTCCCATTACCTAGACAACACTTAAAAACACAAACATTCAGGTTGATCAATTAAAGTCAAGATTTGGCCGGCGGTCTTAGCTTGTAAACATACTGAAGAAAGTTAGGATTTCAATGGAAATAAATAAAAAACCATTAAACAAAAAAATTCTGTCTTACATCTGGTCCATAATGACTTCAATAATAGTTTGGTGTGCAGGGGTCCAAGGCTGATGCATTTATGTGCATTTTTTTCAAAATATCAAAGTTTTCAATGCTTAATTCATGCGGATACATACATGTACCTAGATTGATTATTTAATTAAGAAAACAAAATACCAAGGCTAGACAATTTCCTGAATGGGATTCTATTGGATGTACACTAGGCCTATGAGTGAGGGGGGGGGGCACATCTTATTTCTTATTACATAGGGATCAGTATAGATTGATGGAGTTTTTAATTTGCCATTATCTTTGGAATTTAACCAATTTTTAGACTGATATACTTATTAGAGATTCAACTCTCTCAATATTGTAGTTTGCAAGAGATTCCATATTTCTAAAATCCTGCAAAGAGTCTTCAACTCCATGACCAACCTTGGAATCGAAAGTGCATGCATTAGATCCCCCTCCCTCCCCTTAAGTACCAAGATTGGTTAAATTTGTTTTAGTAATGCCGTTGACCCCAGAAGATGAAACATGATTAAAATTGATCTAAATATCAAAACAACAATTTAAAATCCACAACTATAAAAAATCTCCAGGCAACACAGATATCAATTTCCCTCTATCACAAAATGTTATTTTAAACAAACACAAATACTTTCTTTGAACAAATGGACGGCAAACACAAGTAATCACAGTTTATACATGAAGATAATAAGGCATCTCCCTGACACCCAAGACAATGACACTGAAACTTAAAATACTGTTTTCTAATGATAGGTTAACAAAATTGAACACTAAAATTCACATTTATAGCTCACGATTAATCCAAAATACCCACAAGGCTAATTTAACAAGCAGGTCGAAGATTACTGTGATTAAAGCCAGGTGAGCAGAGATCTATACTTAATGGCCGGTAGTTTTGTAATATAATAGCTTTCTATGTATCAATATCAATAATTAAGCCAATATAACAGGAGCTTGAACATCAATGCAAGACATCTCGAAGTTAATGTCATGGAATGTATGCTAAAATGGAAATAAATTCCAGATTATAAGTTTCAATTACATCTTAATGATCAAAACGTGACAGGCATACCCGTATAATAAACAGGAACTTCTTTTATGTCATCATCAAATTCTTCTTCATCCTCTTCAACAACTTTGTTATCGGCTGAGGTTTGTTCGTTTTCAATCATTGATGCGGATGATGGCGTGAGATCTGGTTGTTCAACTACTTCACTGTGTAGAGAATAATCTTGAATAGTCTGATCTGTGTCATTGCCAGTGTCCATTTCACCTGTTGAAGACATAACCATTTTGACTCGAGGGTGTTTTGGAAAATCTAAACTACTTCTGGTTGTAATGGATATTAAATCACTGTCACATGCTTCAGTCTCGTCTGTTTCTTCGATCAAATTACTTAAACAGAATTTAATGGCTTCCACTGTTGCTTTGAGAACTTTGTTTCCACTTAAGGATACTTTCTTTAGTCGAACTGGATAATTCTCTACCAAATTTAAGATAAGCTACAAAAATAGAAAAGAAAGTACATTAGAGACTGGCATCAGTGTTTTTCATGCCCTGAATGGCTGAAACTAAAAGGCTTTTTAACACTGAAATTTCTGCATACATGTATATTATAGGTTCAAGTATAAACTTGATATATTATTTAGTTTTATTACTTAAAAAAGATAGAACACTCTTTTTATTATTTAAAAGAAATAAACTTTCCGTATTTTTATTTAAAATTGATGTATTATTGGGTTCAGTAGCAAATCCAGTCTCCCCTCACACCCACAAATCCTAAACAACAGTATAAATAATTAACTTAGTATTCTGTGTAAACATACTAGACTTCAGGAACTTTGATGATGGTCTTATGCTTCCATAGTCTTCATTATACAATTACTTATATATTTCCATAATTCGATAAATAAAAACCTGTACACCTTCATATTTTGAAAATAAACCTACTTTTGCAGTTTTCTGTGTGACTCCTGTACCTTCCATATCTATAACCTCTAGAGTACCACACCCAGCCACACCCACAATAATACATGATGCTGTAAGATCACCAAGTTTATTGTAATCTAAATATAATGACCTATAAAAATATAAACATATATTCTTTAAATTATTTGAATAACAACAATACAGCTACTATATAAACTTATATGTTTAAGATAATTTGGGAGATGTATAATAAACATTATACAGCTGTCATGATCTGTATTCCTCATGGCACATGATATCCCAAAATATTACTCAATTTAAATATCCCAGCATCATATCCCCCCTCTCATGCTCTATTTCAATGATTCCATAAAACAGGAAGTTTTGGATAAAAGGAACAAATTCTGATTTGATATCAAATGTTTTTTAATTTTTCAATAGTAAAAAAAACAACCTATTTTTCATTAAAATTCTGACTATGTAAAGCCTAGCTAACAATGCGACGTACATTTTTTAATACACACAGTTTGTAGGGTTTTGTAGCTCGCAGACCAGCCGCAAGAAATGGAAATTTTGAATGTGCAGGACCAATGATTGCTACGGCCAATCTGAAAGTCTTACGCACAGGCTTACTAAACGTTTCCCCTGCGGAATGTCTGTAGTAGCATCTACGGTAGGTTTTGAGCTAGACTAGTAAAGATATCTAAAATTATTAGAATTTGGATATTTACCTCAATGTAGATGTGGCTAAAGCTAGACTTAATTCAGCCCATCCTGTGTGAGTTATATCTGTATTAGCACTCATAGACAGATCAAGTAACCCTGGTAACAGAAAGATCTCAATTATCAACTCAATTTAATTACTAAAATGCTAAACCCCATTTAATTAGGAGATAAACACTTCATGTTTTGCATTTAGAGGGGTGTTATTGTCCAATAGACATGTCCTGAGATCATTAGGACCCAAGACGCGTAGCGTCGCGGGTTCTAATGTAAAATCTCAGGACATTATCAACATTGTAACATGCTATTTATGATTTTAAAAGAAAATACTAAAACAGAGGGATGTTATTGTCCAATAGATGGTGTCTAATTGACCAATCAAAATGCGAGGTTCACTCTTAGCATGTTACAATATTGGATATACATGTAGAGACAGCAGAGAAGTTATTTGTGTAAATAGGTATTTATCAATAACTTCATTTATGTGGAGAAATTTGGCAGGGTGACCACATTTGACAGCCTTCAACTTCAAACATCCATCCTACATGTATCAGTCTAACATTTGGAATTGAAATACCTGGCCATTCTTGATTTGGTGTTAAAAGTTGACAAAGATAAGGTATAGCAGCATCTCCAAGTTGACAATCTCCAACATCTAATGTGGCTAATCTACCAGCATTTAAAATATTTTTACATAATATTTTTATGCCTTCATTGCCAATCATACTACCATGGATACTAAAAATAAAACCCCACATGAAATATGACATGATAATAATAAAAACATAATTTGCTTCGGGTTTTTATGTCAAAAAGAAATGACATGATACATTCAGGAATTCTGCTAATAGTTTCGCAAAAATAAATTGAATTCTGGGACTGTTGCTTTATACATTGACAAATACATGCAAATGATTTTAAAATGAATCAATGCATATTATCCCAACAATTTCAGCCAATCGTGTCTGCACTCTTTTATCTGAGGAGTAGGCCTGGTAATATATCGGGGATAATCCTATCCCACTAAATATGTGATAGTCTATAATCTGATATTAATGCTACCCAGTGATGGAATCCAGGTCGGGTCCTCCCCACACTCACTGCTAAATAACCATATAAAATTATAACTTATTATTCTGTGAAACATGAGCTTATTGGTTGCAGTATAATGAGGTTGTAGCAGATGGAATTGAATAATATAATTGCGTCCAAATATGTGCTACCATGAAACTGTAGGCCCTACTATTATATACGATCTATGGCGCCACAAATGACTACTGACACCAGGGCTCTATAAAAGTTGAGTGTGCCCGCGCACACACTTGAAATATGCCTGCAGGGTCATACTCAAAAGGAGAGTATTCAATTGCCAGGTATATAGTATGATTGTGCGGCTTCAAACAAGTTCATAAATAAATCCCTTTAATTTACATGATCGATGTGACAGTAATAATTTATTAAAAAACAAAAAAAAAACCTTTTTTTTTCTTTTTTTTTTTTAATAAATGTGCCTGCCAATTTTTTTTTCAAAACAAATGTGCCTGCGCACGCCGTGCGCATGTGCGCGGAAATATCGATGCCTGACTGACAACCTGATTTTTCTAAAGTTTATAAGGCGACAACCAACTCCCGGCCCAAACCAAATATACTGCATCCGCCACTGATGACACTTCGCCTCAGTGTGAAAATCTTATTCTAAAAAAGTAGTATCTTTGCTTTTGGAAACCAATAAAAGATGGCTTTTTTTTTTAACCTGCAACAGGTAGCCTCCTAGGCCTTTTATTTTTGGACAACATAGATTAATTCAAGATTTATCACTTACAAAAGGCCAGTTATTGATTGATTTCTATTTATTGCTTGGGCTAAAAGTTGAACTCTAAATTCGCTATTAATGATTCCAATATTCAGAGCAAGCTGTAATAACGACTGACATTTGGCAACAGATCTCATTAACTTCTTAAAGTCTTTATCAGAAACTTCACAATCCCGCCATGAGATAATTTTTACAAGATTTTTGTCTAATAATGAACACATTGGTTTTATGTCATTTTCTGTGATTGTTTCACCAACTATCTGTATTGATTGTTGATCCATATTAGCGGTTAAATACCGTTAGATAACAATCTTCTATACGAGTTAAAGTACACAATGTGTACTTAAATGGTAGTTATAACACTAATAACGTGGTTTGTCGCGGTATCTACAACATAACAGTACCGCAGCACGAGCTGATTGTGGCGCCCTCACGCGGAACACGGAAGTTTCAAAGGATGCAGAGAACGGCTTCATTGGAAACCGCCAAAACAAGTGCGCGGAATTCAAAGTTATCTTAACTAATGTAATGTTTTAGTATTTCCAGTTTTGTAATAACAATGGTGGGCAGTGGATGGATTTGAATTCTGGATTGTCAAACGGAAGCGGACAAGAATTACAAAACCGATTTGCTAGCCAGGCAAGATGTCGACTAACGGAACAAAAATACCCCGTAAAAATCCTTTGAACCCACTTGCCCCTGTCAAATCTACGAACACGACTGGCCGTCCAACTGCACATTATGCCGAGCAAACCACAGCTCGTATAAACAAAACTAAACAGAAGAAAGATACTGTAAAACCACTGTGTTTGAGAGGGTGAGAATAACTTTATTCTTTTACTTTATTATTTAGAATATATTAATTGACTTAAGTATAAGTTAATTAAGTTTTGAGGTAAATTTTCAGAAATTGACATGTGATATTGATAATTTGTGTTTTTGGCGAATCGTATTTTGTCAAAATATCATGTAATATTCGCCACTAGAAGCATCTAGTGGCATATGCCCTATGGAGTCAATCACTCAATGGCTAACCAAGAACATAATATTTTGTTTATTTCAGGTCAAGAGATTATGATGGGGTCACGGTGAAAGATGAAAATGAAGCAATAAGGAAAAGTTTATTTAAATTAGAAGAGGATCATCTGAAGATGAAAGCTGTACTTGAAGGAACTGTCAAAGATGCAGAAGTGAGTGGAAAATGGTAGATTTGGCTAGATTCAGGACATTGATTTTGTTCAAGTACAAATGAATGAATGAAATGGGGTTTAACATCCTACGCTCCTGCACCTAACCTGGGCTAATTGAAGACAGGAATCTTCAAGTACAAGTTATCACACAATGTATATATATATAGAAGCTTATAATATAATATATAAATAATTAAGGCATCTATCATAGACATTGTCAGACAAAAATTATTACACAACATAAGCTTATATATCATAATAGTATATAAGTTGTGTCAGTTGTGATATTTTTTGTTTGACTATGTCTGTGACACGTGCCTTATGTCCAGACTCGCTTATCCTATTCTGTTGAGGTAGGCCTACGGTACTTGAAAGTATACATTAATAGACAGAAATGTAAGATTTTATGGTTATTTGAAGGCCTACTATGGAATCCAAACTGTAGGCCTAAACTAATTTAAGTTGGTAATTCATATGTCTGACATTACTACAATTTGTTTATATTTCCAGGAAAGATTGGAATATATGAAAGCTCTAGTAGAGAAAAGCACCAATCACCAATCTGGTATGTACAAAAGGGCTGGAATCATAATACACAACAGACCCTAATACCAACTGTACATATACTTCAGACAGAAGTATAGTTATTAGCTAAATAAACTTCACTGACAACTAGATTTTTTTTTTAGAAATATATGTATTAACAAACTCATTTCATATATTTACATTTAAAATCGTAATGACAGGTTTTGATTAAGGTCATGTACATGTCAAAGAGTAAATAGAGCCAAAATGAAATTCAAGACTAGTTAGCTTAATGCATAATGAATGACAAAGGTTTCTTTTATGTAAATCACATATTATATGTGACACTGGCCATTTTAAAAATGAAATGAAATGGGGTTTAACGTCCTACTGTTATGCACCTAACCTAGGCTAATGGAAGACAGGCATACGCCATACAGTGTGCTATGGAGAAAATTTTGCCCGGGCAAAGGCGCTACGGTCTACTCTTATATCGAATTAAAACTGCCAAGGGATATTTTACATGCACACCAATGTGTACACGGGACTTTGGTTTTTCGTCCCATTTGAATGACTAGACAGCTGTCCTTGTCAGGCCCTACATTCTGCATCACTGACAAGGGGAAACCACGTCGTAAAATAGAGATAAACTTTCTCCACCAATGCAGGGATCGAACACTCCAGGCTAGCGAGCCAGTGCCTTACCCACTTGTGACATGATCCCCCGGGTAATGATCAATGGATTATCTGATTTACTCACTGCTATGTTATATGCATGGGAACCGCGGTTGCTAATAGTGAGTACAACGCTGGTTTGATAATAACCAGTAGGTCTTGTGTTAAATCCACACCTTGGCTGAGAAATTTCATCACAATTTTCCAGCTCGGTTTCAACTTGTCACTATGTGGTGGGGGCCCTGGAACATGTGGGGGGCCTGATCACTGACCACGAAGCCCTGCAAAGGGAGGTCGTGATTTCCTGGCATTTCAGGAACTTGTGAGTCATTTTGAAGTACCTTCCCCAGAAATAAAATAAAATTCTGCCACAAAATTAGCGCATTTTGGTGTTATTTCAGTGGACCAATTAATGCGAGTGCTATGAAATGGTGGCATATCTAGAAAAGGGGGCTGGATACAAGTTGCAACTGAGATTTTTGTGTGGGGCCCTCTAATGTTAGGGGGGCGGTGCCCTATGGTTAATCCGGCCAGTAGTGCAGGGTGGAGGGTAATGCAAACTATTCATAATGGTCGAAATTTCGGAAGGCATTAAAAGTTATAACAATAACAGACAATGTTGGGTAATTTATCTGGTATAATAATTTGCTTTTAAATCTGTAACATTATACTTTACAGAGGAAGGGACAGAGCTCTGTCACAAGAATAAACCTGAGGAAGAACATGTGTAAGTATAACTACTAAAACTAGATTGATATGAAATATATACATATGTCTGTTTCAATGAGAGATTAATTTTGTTGGTTACAATTTCATTAGCATATTTATTAATTCTAGGTTAAAAGGAACCTTTCGAATTTAAATTCATTGAATATATTTTATTTATTTTAGAGAGAAGGATGAAAAACCTATTGAAAGCAGCATTAATCTAGGTCAGTGATGTATACTGGAAAATGTTACAATGAATAGATTAAATGTGTACCAGAAAACCCAGATGATCTCTTTTATTAATATATTAGAAATTTGCAGTTAAACCAGCAGTAGTCCATTGCTACTTGGTTATTTCACTCCCTGGCTCAAACTGTACTTATACCCCAAATTTCAGCCTCAGAGCAGCCCTAGTATAGCCGCCAACCAAGACAGACAAACTGCAGTCACAAATATATATAGACTATAATGTTATTGAATATTCCAATATTTTCTGCCAAACTTGGCGAAATCATATGAAAACCTTTATTGTTACTGATCATACTTCAAAAATCCTGATGGATTTAAGATAGAACACTGAATGTTCTAGTCATTGGTCCACTGTAAAAAAAATGTAAAAATAAATTTGCAGACATGAAATTGTAGTCATGGTGAGTAAGATGGGATAATACATAATTTTGTATTGTAATAAGCTGTCGTTTCTTTCTTGTAGTGACTTCCGAAAATATTGAGCATCAAGAACCAGAAGAAAATATTGAGAAACGACACAAAATGTCAAAGGTACTGTTTATTATTGCTTCCCCAACATACCATGTATTGCTTTTGTCTTAGTTGAAGGAGGGTTGGTTGGCCAAATGGTTAGCACATGCGAGCTATATCATAAGGTTGTAATTGAGTCAACTGATATGGTTTCGACAAGAAGTAAGGTCACCTGTCCAACCTTGTGGATTTTCTCTGGGTCCTCCGGTTTCCTCCCATTGCTAAAGACACGTACATGCAAGTGAATTATTGAAATGAAATTAAACCATGTGTTGTTCCCAAATGACCTAGTTTGTGTGGAGTGGATGTTCAAACCCATTTCTCTCTCTCTCTCTTGACTTTATTGAACTACCAGTGTTTACAAATCACAGCCTAAACAGAGTTGGGCCCTGGACAAGATAAGAATCACCGGGCCCGTTCTTTCGAATGGCACGCTTGACCTTTTGATTTGTACACATGTGTAATACACAATCTACGGTCTGTAATACAAGATGGAATTATTCATGAACTCCAAGCTGTTCTTGTTAATTATTACAGTGTTGGGATTACTTGGTAGAAAATTGAAATTGTATTGTAGGTGTTACTTTAAATTTATGTCAGTATTTTATTCGATTGTATTGCTATATAAAAGATTAAAACCAATACTGCAATATGTCACAAGGTATAGAAAGTAAAGATCAATTTAACTAACAAGGTTTGCTTTTTTTTATCGCGTGGGTTGGGTGGTCGAAAGGTTAGCAAGTGCATACTGTACCATAAAGCCTGTCACTGAGTAAACTGGCATGGTTTCGAATCCTCGGCTGTACATGACAAGGAGAAGGGTCATCTGTCCAGTCTCGTGGGTTTCCTCCCAATGCTAAAGACCCCTACGCGCGAGCAAATTATTGAAATAAAATTGAACCATATGTTAGTCGCTAAATGAACTAGTTTGTGTCGAGTGGACATTAAATTCTATTTCTCTCTCTCTCTTATCAACTTAATACCATTGCCCAACCGTCATAAAATATCTTTTTTTTTTAGCATAAATTAAAAGCTATGAGAGAAAGACTTCAAGAAATGAACAGTAAAACACAGTATTATTTAGATAATGTCCAGGTAAGATTTCTAGGGATGTGGCATACATTTTTATACTGCCATGTTGTTTTCATCCCCATTGGTCTGTCTTCTTCTGTTGTGTCTGGACGGTCTAGAGACTACAGTTCAGATAAATGAAACTATGACCGGTCTTGTATGCAATTCTTTTAAACTTCGGTGATAGGAACTTGAAATGAAAAATTAATTGAGACACGACTCACGACTTGAAAGAACTTGGGAATTGAGTCACTACCTTACCTTTATTTGCAATGAATTGCTGACTCATTTGCTGAAATGACAACTTTGTCTTTGTGAAGACTCAGGGCTTTACTCAATTCGGGACTTGACATGTGGCAACTTGTTCGCGCGTCTGTTAAACTCATACACATATAGATGAATCACAAGTTGGATTATTCTATGCATTTTATACGCCCACATCTGTCCGTTGTTCACAATTTCTGATGAATGCTCTAGAGGCTAAAGTTAATATCCGATTGACTTTTAATTTATACACAGTGTTTAAGGTCATGCGATGAAGAATCCTATTGATTTTCAGTGATATATGATAATTACTGCCAGAGTTATGGCCTTGATTACTTTGAAAAATCTTGTGAACGCTCTAGAGGCTTAAGTTTATATCCAATTGACTTTAAATTAATACACTGTGTTTAAGGTCATGAGACAAAAAACCTATTGATTTTCAGCAATATCTGATAATATCTGCCAGAGTTATGACCCTTGATCACTTTGAAAAATCATGTGGAAACTCTACAGACTAAAGCTAATATCTGATTGACGTTGAATTCATACACTGTGTTTAAGGTCATAAGACGAAGAAGCCTATTAATTTTCAGCGACATTCGATAATAACTGCCAGAGTTATGACCTTTTACAATTCTTGTGAACGCTCTGGAGGCTAAAGTTACTATCCAATTGACTTTAGATTTTAGCGATTTAAAAATATTACTGCCAGAGTAATAGCACTTGATCACTTTGAAATATCCAATTTATAATACACAGTGTTTAAGGTCATGAGACGAAGAATCCTATTGAATTCAGCAATTTCCAATAATTACTGCCAGAGTTATGGCTCTTGATCTGATTGACTTTAAATTTATACAGTGTTTAAGGTCATTTTAACGTCAAATCCTAGACAATTTCTGATAATTACTGCCAGAGTTATGGCCCTTAATCACTTTTGAAATTTCTTGCTGACAAAATGAGACAAACAATTGAAAAGATTCTAGTCATTTCTAATAATTACTTAATGGGCTACATACTCGTAATAAATAATAATAATAATAATGTATTTATATAGCGCCTATTATCCAGTAAACTGCTCAATGGCGCTGATTTTTTCATGTGTTGTAAGCGTAAGGTGTATGTTTTTGATGCATGTGAATTAGGCGTTATTAAATAGATAAAATACAGAATAATAAATTAACTGTACAATTATTTGTGATTAGTTGTAAAATGTTATCAATTTTGTGTTATATTGTTTAATGGTTATTTGTAGAGGTCTGTCAATTGTTGATATTAGGTTTTTGTTATTCTCTTATTTAAGATAACAATGAAAGAGCTGGAAGATTTAGAAGGTATCAGTCAAAGAATGACCATTGAACATGACGAAGATAATGATGGTGAGAATACTGAACTGACAAAACAGAATAAAGAAAATAAAGACATCAAGACAAGTCTTCCAGCATCTAATGACAATAATTCAAATGCCTTTTTCCTCACAGAAGATCAATAATGTGAACATTGTGAAGTCTAATAGGTGTATCATGTGCCATGAGCTGAATGTATAGACTTAAAAATCAAAAGAAATGACAATTTATATGTGTTACTCATGGATGTAGATATAGTGGACTATAAAAATGACTTGTTATTCAAACTTTGACCTGTTTGGCCATTGTTAAGCCTTTTTACGCTAATCAAAATATGATCTAAATCCTTCAGTGAACCACTTTCTTTCATTCATTTATATCCAACCAGATATTTCATTGTTTAAATACATGTGCCTAAGGCCATTTTATAAAAAATCTATGTGAAGGGTTTTTTTTTAAAGAACAGATTTTATGATCCCTACAAGTTTACAAGAAGATGGACTACATACATGTAGTTACCATTTCTTTTAGAATATTTAGAGGCATATCTCTACTAGGGTAATATAGACTAGAATTTCTTTAAACTTTTTTCTTTTATTAACTTACATCATGTTGCTATAATGTTTTATTTTGAGTGACTTGAGGGATATTTTATGAGAATCAACATTTTAGCTTGAGGTAAATTTTTAGACAAAAATCTGCCCAAAACAATAGATTTTAGAGTCCCCTAACATTTTACGATTTGTTGAACCAAAAGGACTACATTATTACAGTTTTAATAAGAAATTCTAGGAAAATATCACTTTTGAAGTGTGGTAGAATCTTTAGAAAATTACATTGTGCCCACATTACTGTATACTAGAATCCTTGCATAAATTATCAATGCTTGTTTTAGTTTTATTCTGTTAAAAGTTCTTATTAAATTTTATCATACAGTAAGAACTGTACTAAATGCCTGTGCATTGGTTACATTTACCAGGTACACATCTGGTCGAAATTGGGATGTATTACTGAGAGAATATGCATGTTTTTAACTTTTAAGGAATATACATGTAGTGTATTTTTATAGCATTGATTCTACAGGCCACATAAATAAATGATGTGTTTAAGATGTCAGTCATTATGGAAAATTTCTCAAAGATTTGATCTTCATCTCTTGATCCGGTGTCTGAAATAAGGCAACAGTAGATCATATTAGTACAATATAATGGCTAGAAGCCTGGGGTAGGGTAGCACCGAACTTATAAATCTTTGGGGAAGTAAATTTTTTGTTGATTATGTATCTTGTATTTAAATTATTTTTTGAGAAAATTGAGCTTGGAATGTGTTTTTCAAACCAATTTGTGCCTTTTAAGATACCATCAGCATTTAAGCTCCAAATAATTTTTTGTAAGTTTAATGATATCTATTTTAAAAATGTTTTGGTTTTAAACATTTATATGACTTCTTTTTTATATTTAAATACCAGGCAGGGTAGGCTTACTCTTCCAGACACCTGTTATAACCAGGCTGTTACCACTGTTGTCATGTATTTTGTACACATTCAAAAGTCCATTTGCCTATGACATTTTGTTGGGCCTTTGAATATTGTCTAATGGTCTGGATTGTTCGTACTGTGTTTTATTTTATTTTAACAACATCATCTCTGACAATAGTCAAAATGGGATGATTATCACTTTTTTTTCTGTATTATAAAATATATGTTTGTCATCTAAATACTCCACAAAGTTGTGGTTAATTTTTTTATTTCAAAGCTAGAAAATACAAGTCATTTCATTTACATGTATATTTCATGAATCTTCAACTGAAAGTTAAACCAATTTCAACAAGAAATGATGTAAAATTTTAATTGTAGAGGAACACAAGACTATGTCCATGTCTTATTGTATTTATTGCCAAACTGATCAGGAAATCATTGAAATCTGTAATAAATAATGATTACCACAGGAATTGTTTTGTTTTCCTAACCTATACTTATATTTGTGACCATCGTTTGTTTGTCTGTTTGTTCATGGTTGGGTGAAAGTAGGGCTGTCCTTAGGCTGAAATTTGGTCTATTGGGGTAGAGACATAAAAGAGGCCTAGGGGTGATGGCCTGCCACTTCCGGTTTCAGGGTCACAGACACATCAACTGCTAGTAAACCCATATATTTGCCTGAATTACATTCAAAATAAGACAAGACATTTTGCTGTTGAGTAGAAAAATGTGAATCTGTTTATTGTGAATTCAGATTGGATAGAAATTGAGTTTTAACATCCAATAGACACATTGTTGAATATTGTTAAATTTTACTTCAAAAGTTTGCTTGTGCGTAGGGGTAATTAGCAGTGGAAGGAAATCGCAGGACACAAAGAAAACCCATGAGGCTGGACAGGTGACCCTACTCCTTGTCACGTACAAACTGGAAATCGAAACCACACCACTTGACACAATGTCAGACCTTCTGATCCAAAGGGCATTCGTTAACCATTTGCCCCCCCCCCCCAATTTAGATTGACTCCTCAATCCAGATTAGGCTTAGGCTGGCAGTAATGCAGGCCTGTATAATACATGTAGGCCTATAAACCAGAATCTTGTCTTTTAGTATGGTACGGTAGCCTATGCATTAATCTTAAAACTGAATACAGTAATGAAAGCTTCAAAATTTCCCTGTTTATGAATACAGTAATTTTTTTAATATAATCATAAATTTCTGATACCGGTACCCTGAAACATTTTCAGTAAGCCTACCTGCATTTATGTACCGGTACCGGTAGGCCTACATTGTATATTACCAGTAGCCAAATGTACCATAATAAATATGACTTCGTTAAAAAATATTTATTCAGATTGTAATTTTTTAAAATACCCACATTGAATTATTGCTGTTACCCTTGTCCAAACCAGTTAATCCATTTTACTAATTAAATCTAATTTAATAGAATTTTGGGCTTGACAATGTTTACTTTTGTAATTTAATTATCTGATTAGATTATTTTGTTTGGTTATCATGGCAACGTACTAAAATTAATCGCCCGTATTTTGTGTGCATGGTAAATTTAGGTATGTATGGACATGTTTGTTGTTTAAATAGTTTTTCATAAAGCTTAGAATATTCTAGTTCAAGTTATTTTGTTGACAGTAGATACCAAGGTGTCGCGAGAGTTGTCTCCCATAACAGGAAATACAGTGTGGGCATGCGTATTTTGTATGTTGCATACCAAAACAAACGAAATCATGGACTCCGTCGGCAAGAATTTTGAAGATTTGGATATTTCTGAAGATGAAATCAAACGTATATCAGATGCTATGAAAGATGAAACCTTCAGAAAACTATTTGTAGAATATGCTGAAGAAATATCAAATCCAGAGAATCGTCGGCTTTACGAGGAAGAGCTTACGCGTCTAGAAAGCGATCGAGGGGTCGATGTCACGTTTGTCAACCCAACGCCGGGTCACGTTTTGAAAACCATTGTCAACGGTGAATCCAAAGGGTTTATTAACATTTGCCAAAGTGACAAGATAGACAAACCAAAGGGGGATCGTCAGACAAATGGGGATGGCAAGAGTGGACTAATGTGGCACATACCTCATTCATTTGCTCCAGAAAGAGAAGATGTGGACAAAAATGGCAAGAAGTGTCAGGTTTATGATGTTGTTTTCCACCCAGATACATATAGAATGGCACAGTCGAATACACGATTTAATAAACTTGTGGAAGATACAGCAATTGACGGAATTGAAAGCAATTTTTCAGTTAAACTTGATAGAGCTAATCTCAAAAGACCAAACATGAATTTCAAGGGCACCCCAGCTGCCACTGTTATTCGAACCAAAAAAAAGAATCCAGGCTCTTCAGAACTTCGGAGCGATATTTTGAAAAATATGCCGTATCCATATGATAAAATGAGTGAAAAAAAAGCTGACACAAAGAATAAAACTGATATTGTCACAGAAAAGAACAAGAAGAATGTTCAAAGTGATGTAACAAATTCTCCCCATCCAAGTTATACCGTTCCAAAGTATTCAATTCTTCATAGAGCCGAATTAGACATTCAAGAATACACCAACGTAAGAAATTCAAAAACCTCTACACGTCCCAAAGAACTTGTAGTATCTATAGAATTGCCGTTGCTAAAGTCTGCAGCTTCTGCCGATCTTGATATCTTTGAGAAAAGGCTTGTGTTGGAGTCGAAGGAACCTGCACAATATAAACTTGATATTGCATTGCCATACCCAGTAAATGAAGATGATGGCAGTGCTAAATTTGACAAGACAAAGCGTTGTTTGATTGTTACTTTGCCAGTATTGCCAATGAAACAAGATTTGTATCCGGTTAAACCCACCGAAGATGAAACTCTAAATGAGAATTTAACTAGTGAAGATATTATTAAGACTGCGGATAAACCTCTGATTGAAGTTCTAGAAACATCTGAAAACAACTCATCATCAGCAGTGCCAGCAGGTTTATCCCAAAGTGTTGAAACAGTTGAAAGTGTGGAAGAAGAAAATAAAAGTAGCCAACATCATAGTACCCCCAGCATTATATACAACAAGCCAGAATTTACATTTACACAAGATGAAGAAACAATAAACTTTGTTATCAATGTTAAAAATGTCTCTTTAGAAACTGTATCCAAATCATTTCCAGCTTCCAGTTCCATTCAATTGAAATTTGTGTCCTTGGGTTCAGGTTGTTTTCCAATGCATTATAGTTTATTTCTGCAGTTCCCAGATGGATGCGACATTGCTTCAGATCATTGTTCTGTTGACGTCACTGATAGTAATCTTGTTTTACTTATCCTGAAAAGTAAAAGCTGCAGGACATTGTGGAATTGTTTTAAAGCTGGCGTTGATGGAAATTCTTTAGAGGTATGTTGATGCATGTTGAGTCATATAAATGTGCTGTCATGTATACTGTGATGAAAATATCTTGTTACTTTAATTTATTTAAAATTTTTATATTTTATTTTAAAATATTTTGGCTAGCTGCTAGACAAAATATTTTTATGTTGATCATTTGTCATTCTAAATCTGCATTATTCATTCAACACTGGAGTTTTCAATTGGTACAGACAAAAGATTGGATGTACATGTACAATGTTTGTTTTGGAATAAAATATAAAGTTATTTTTATAATATTTAAATGTAATAATCTGATTTATCAATTTAAAATTACAATGAGCCTTTCCAGATTTAATAGGGTGGGGAGGAGATGTTCGAATGGTTAGCATGTGCATGTTGTATCACAAGGTCTGTTATTGAGTCAACTAGCATGGTTTTGATTCCCCAGTTGTATGTGACAAGGAGTAAGGTCGTCTGTCCAACCTCATGGGTTTCCCCGGTTTCCTTCCACTGCTAAAGATCCCTGCGCGCAAGCAAATTATTGAAATAAAATTGAACCAGGTTAATGTTAGTTCCGAAATGACCTAGTTCGTGTTGAGTGGATGTTAAAACCCATTCTCTCTCTCTCTCCCGATTTTGTATGGTTATTCATTACCATGGTAAATATTTCTGATAAAAATAATGAGCAGTTCAGAAATGAAAAGCGTAACAGCTTTTATTTAATGTGATTATGTTAACTCCAGTAAAGTACCCCCCAATATTTGTACAGTACCTAGACTGTATACAGGTGAAAATTTGTCCCAAACACATGGAAATTAAAAGTTTGATTTCTTACAGAAAGTAGGCTACATTATATTATAGTATCACAGAGCTTCAGTTACCAGTACTATACATGTACATGCAGTTTAGTTACTTGCTTCAAGTGCCAGAATATCAAAATCACTGCAGTTATTAATTATCATTTGACTTTTAAAGCCATCAACAGTTTTAATTAAAAGCTTGTAGTAAAATAAATGTAGGACATTATATTGTTGGTGTAAAATATGTGTAGTGAAGTACACTGTACGTATCATTATCAGTTGGCTCCAAATATTTTCTACGCACCAGGCATCCTATTCCAAATTTAGATCCGGACCAAGATCATCGATTCACTAACATTAAAGATGCTTCTCCATTTATAAATTAAATCATTAAATGGCCAAAGCATTCTAATCCACTCATCCAATTTGCCTAATGTGTTAATTATGGGTTTGTCTAGTTAATAATATAGCCTACATGTTAAATAATTGTTTAACATTTGAGGCCAAAAAAAAGACAAGCAATAGGAAGATTAACTGAAACATAATGCATCTTTAAGTGGATTGTGGATAAATTGTCTTCTTCATAAAACTTGCATGATGTGAAAAAAAGTATTGATGTGATAAAATTTCATGGTTGCCTTAATTTGGCCAGCTGTTGTATATTGAATAATTTTATTCAACTATAATATTGCATTGCATAATAAAATCTTATTTATTTAAATTCCAAATTCATCGAATTGTTTTTATGGGAAAAATAGTTTTAAATAACCTTTAAGGTCATTATGAAGTTTATTTGAACTGTCAAACAAATTTTTGTGAAATTAAAATCATTTAAATACGGTTGTACAATCACTATGAGTTGGGTATACAAGAACACATGAAACTGTCAGCAGTGAATGATACTCAGGTATGCATGGGAAATAATATACATATGTAAGTAGGCCTATTTCAAGATATTTAGAGTTTAACAAAGAGTTGGTCATTCTTAAATAATTAAAAAATAGATGATAAAAAAAAGGAAATATTAAAAATTTCAGCCAAATTACTTCATCCTGAGCCAAATTATCACTGTTTGTTGTTTTGACAAGATGTGTCCATAGCTGTAACTAGCGCACTGGTATATTCGCCAGTTTAGCCTCACTTTCCCATTTTGAAATTAAATTTTTAAATAATGAACCATCCTAATCTAGTTGAAATCGCGAGAGACCGATGCCATCGACAGATTATGGTCTTGTTTTGTTATTAAATGTGTAATTAATAGTTTTAATAATATTTTAGGCCTAAAGAAAGACCTGCAATGGGTAGATTTACCTCTTGCATAATGTTTGTTTACTATACACATTGCATAAACTTCATGTGACCCTAGCTAGAGGCATTTTGACTAGCAATATGCATAGATAGTTACAGTGCATAGTTACTGTGCAGCTCACTCCTGACACCTGTCACACCATTCAGTCATAAATTTAATAAATTTACATCCTCATTCAAGTAGATAAATCTAAGATAATCTCCATTGCTAATTATTCTCTTACAATGTATACATTGTATACCAAAGGTGTGTCACTAACTGCACAACTTCATTTGTGTTTTATATTAAATAATTTTTGGTTGATATATATATATGATGGAATTTGGAAGTAATGATAGGAATTGCCATGTGGTACTTTATGACAACGAGGAGTTAGTGTTTGGTCAAGTAGCAATAATCCAATTCTTATACAGATTTATTGGTTAACCATCAGGAGATAACTGAATCAACCATGAAAGCCAATATACATGTATAAAGACACAAAATTATGTATAAATGAGGAAATAGTATTCGATCATCTGGGAAGGGTAACCAACTTACCATCCTAGCTTGCTATGCATCACACACATCACAAGTCATAGATGGTTAGTCAATAAATATATCCCAAGATTAGTATCATTACTACTTGACCAAACACTCACTTGGTCGATATATCAAATTAAAGAATTACCCCCACCCCCCTCTGTTTACTTTCATATTTATGAAATCTTGTTTATGCGATATAGGACATGGTAGTAGAACTCAACAGAATTGGTTGAAAGTTGGTAAGCTCTTTACGATATAATGAGTAAAGTACTGTATTGAAATTTTTTTTAAAAATGGGATCATTTTGCAGAGTTATTTTTCGATTCACAGTTTGACTTCTAAAGCCTGTGAACTCAGAATACAGAATATAGTCCACAATTTTATGAAATTTAAAAAAATGATACATTATTAAGACAAATTACTTTATTCTGTACAAAGTTATTAGCGTTGTAATATTTGACTAGAAATAGGGGCCAAATGTATCTTCACCTTGGCCAGTCGTTTAATTGACAGGCGTTAACTCCACCTACATAATCTTGATTATCAAGTATAGTTTTCAATGATTTAAATAAAGATCTTATTTATAATTTCTATAAAATCTGAAGCCTAAATTAAGACTTGCAATAATCAGAATTAGCTCTTGCATAATGTATCTTTAATACAAATTCAATAGATTTTTGAAAACCTGCTCTGTGGCCGTGGGGTTTGTTGACAATGATTTTAAATTTAGAACCGATGACCTGGCACTTTGTGGACAAAGGGAGCCAGAATGAAAAGCTTGTTTAGTTTTTACTGTACAATATATGATGTAGGGTATGAGCAGACAGTTCTATATGCAACACAGAAGTCTTGTTTGTTTGTATATCCTAATGTTATATAAATAGAATTTTGTGTGGGCTAAGATTTTAAAGTCAAGATGAATTTGAGTAATAATATAGCATCCTATGAAATACGGATATATGAATTCGAGGTCAATATTCATACGTATGTTAGTTTGTAAGTGGATGATACAATAGTTGTATATCCTTGTAAAGGCTACTTAAGCTTGCTATAAAATTGGCTGAATAGTAATTGTGTCTGAGAAACTCTTCAGATATAAGCCTAGACTCTCACAGCATCTGGAGATCTCATTATTTGAGCATATTCAAACTATTTTTTGTATAAGCAAATATGAACTAATCGTAGACTAGAAACTTCTTACAGACCTTGCATGTTGGTGGGTTTTTTTCTGTTGGCAACAGTCTACATGTTTACCACAAATCTTCACAACTAGCTTATCATTTGAAGATAACAGTTATTATAACTCAAGAAAGTGAAGATACAGCAAATCTGACAGATAAATGGGTGTTTTTAAGATTAGTTAAGAAAATATGAGGATCTTGATACTTTAAGATGTGTTATCTTGTATTAAGTACTGCAGGCTAATAATGATATTGATGGGATTAGATGAGATGTACAGTCAGTACCTATTTGCACAGTATCTCTCATACCTGTACATGTAGTTATTAATGGTTGCCTATAACTATTAACTATGTTATTAAATTATTATTGCACAGTTGATAAGCTGAGAGAGTACCTGCAAACTGGTAGATATTAATTGTTAAGTATGGACTAGAGTGTTAATGTACAGGGTTGTTATAAATATTGAAGCTCTCTGTTGACAATTTACGTTGTGTTCATTGATTGGATGATACAGTGTAAAGAAGATTTTCTGTATTGTGATACTAATAATATTCTTATTGGCTAAAACTGATATCAAAAATGGAGAGTAGTCAACTTTCAGTGGAGAATAACAGGAAAACATTTTATGGTGTAATCTCGTATCATATTAATATTATTTTGTGGAAAGTTGTGTTTTGGATTTTGGTAAGTACCATATTGTCTGTCTATCTTTATATTGATCAGCTTTTGTATATGATACAAGTATTATATAACTGTAACTAGATCTTTCTGCTTGTGTGATTTTTCAACCTAAGTTTGCATATCTAGGGTTTTATTACAGGAGCCTGGTTTGCTTTCAAAAATACCACTATGTGCCTGAATTGTGCCATGTTGTTTTGATGGGTCAAAATTATTGTTGGACTTGCACTAGATGTAGAATTAGAAGTAAGGTCAAGGAATCTAACATTGCTGCTATCTGTATGTAAACATAGTTCTTCTAAAGTTCTAGGACTCTTCTCAGGTAAGGGAAGCCACAGTGATTTATTGAGTGGTTCTGCCTCACTAACCCAGAGATTACAGGTTCGATCCTGGTGTTGCTGAGGAAGTACCCAGGAAATAATCTTGCCCCCCCCCCTGACAAAAAGTTGTCAACCATATGGCCGGGGGGGTGGGGGTGGGGAGTGAGTGAACCCCCGGAATCCCCTATCAGCCTTGCTGCCCTCCCTCCACCAGCAAGCTGGCTACGGGCCTGAAAGTACCGTGGGTGTCAGTTGTCCAGGAAGAATTGCCTGGCAATGTCCCATCCATCCTTAGAAGTTTGAATTAGATATTACAGCAAAACAGATGTATGCCTGTCTTCATTAGCTTGATTGGTGCAGAAAAGTAGTCCATAGAACCCTATTTTATTTCTTCATTTGATTTTCATATGCCCATTGCCCATATAGAATAGGGTTGTATACTGCTGTTATCCCCGCCCATCCTTTGGTTCGGCATCCACTCATGAGCCAATGAAGCCTTCTGAATCTCAATGATTTCCGATGTACTACTTCAAGAGTTATGGCCCTTGATCACTTTAAAAATCTTGTAGACGTCTAAGGATTTCTTTTGTTCGTTCAATAGGGTAATCAGATTTTAGTGTGTTGTTCGGTAAATGTTTTCATAACTGACAACAAAAAAAATATATACAACAACCCTTGTTGACGACCCCGATAACTTAGCTGCTGTGGGCATATGTTTTTTGCTTGGCAACCTATCTTTGAGCAATTGCCCATAACGTGTCTTTAGGTATAATATTTGGCACAGAAAAGGTGTATTAAGACAGGCAGAATTGAAATAATCTTAAACCCCATTCATTTTATTTTCACATAATTATAACAAATTTCTTAGATAAAACTCATCTTCTTGAGCAAGGGCAGCATCGACTTGCAGGTCTGACAGACATAGACACCTGAAATCTGTTATATTTTATGCCATAATTCTTAAGAATTGGGGGGTTGGGCGGTCGAATTGTTAGAACATGCACCTGTATCATTTAGTCAACTAGCGTGTTTTCGATTCCCCAGCTGTATGTGACAAGGAGTAGGGTAGCGCCTGTCCAACCTCGTGGGTTTTCTCCAGGTCCTCTGATTTCATCCCACTGCTAAAGACCCCTAAATTCAAGCCAATTATTGACCTAGTTTGTGTGAGTGGACATTAAACCCAATTTCTCTCTCTCTCTCTCTCTCTCTCTCTCTCTCCCTCTCCTTAAGAATTAATCATGGAATTCTTTTAATAAAAGGTTTACAATTGTTTACAACAGTTTAATCATCTTTTAAGCTCTGTTCTTAATTATAAAAAATACGAGGATTAAAAATGGCACATTATTGGATTTTTGTTTTGCCGTTGGTTGAAATTATCAGTGGTACATGAAGTCACCTTGTGTAAATAAATATAATCCAATAGTCTATAATATTTTTGATATATATTATTTATTATATGTATAGGTACCGGTAGTTATTGATTTCTACCTTATCTCAGCTATAATTCAGTATTGGCAAATGTTATATGAATTATTTTATGTATATATGTGGTATATATGAATCATCAGGAAAGATTAACCCAGTTATATACGAATGTATTTTATGCATTCTAAATTAAATATGCTTTTTTTGCAAGTTTTATCAAAATGACCTTTGTGGGCGTGTATACATGTACCTTGAGGTTAAGTTTGATCCCTGACCTGATGATGTGCTGGTTAAAAGATTTATTAATGTGATTTTTGCAATATTAAATATGGTTCAGCAATCAATTTGAAAAGTTTTGATATCATTTATTGCTTTAGGTTCAATAGTTGACCATAGTATGATTCATAGATAGCATTTTATAAAGATGCAAATATATTGCTCAATTCAAGGTCTTACAAATGATAACAAGATTTATTGCTCGTGTCTGGATATTCTTGACTATTTTGTTAGATATATGTAAATGACATAGGAATAAAAAGAGCTGGATAAACAAGGGTTATTTGTTTAGTTGAGAGCCTCACCACGTGACTAACCGACCTCATTTCTATGCAAGCTGTTCGAGAAGCCGGTCGAATTTGAGAGAGAAAAAGTAAATCATTTCTGGGAGCTATATTTCGTCATTCACATCCTATTTGCATATTACGTAAGTGAAGCTTGACTATTAAAGTTGATTTATGCAGTCAGATTTGTCCATGACAAGGGAAGTTCTAGCTGAAACAAGCGATTGAATTTGGATATTTTGCTTTGAGGAAACGGTAGGTGGGTTTTCTTCTTCATCAAGGGTAAAGCGATGTGATGGCGATACCGTTATAAATGTTGTTTACCACGGATGCCTAACGGCGAGTCTTAAGAAAGAACGCCTCTTTGCAGTTTTTAGGGCTCTATTTAAGTTTTGCATTTTAGTTAATTTTTTAAAATTTTTTGATGATTTTGTCTGGGCAAAACCCATTAGGCCAAGGCTACAGTACAAACAAGGAAGGGTAAATAATTTTGATTTCGAGGAAAATTGGTTTTATATTATAATTATACTGATACCGTTATTATTCACAGTTATAAGTAATAGAGTTTACTTACACATGTATGTATTATTATGACTTATGTATATTAAAGGTGCATTGATTTATAGAAATTCTGCAATTTAAACGCTTGGAGCAATGTAATGTAAATGTAACTGGGATAGGCCTATTATGGTTAATTTATGAGTTATTCAGTTATACATGTAGGCCTATATTGAAAATACATATTATATTATAAGTAGGTGCATAAAGTTCAGCTCTGAACTCAGGACAAATGTAACAAGAACCTACGCTTAAAGCTGAACTGGTAGCTACATGCATCATGAAATGCACTTATCTTTTTTGCAGTGATAGCCCTTGGCTGTAGCCTGTGTAGGCCTACTGTAGGTGTTTTGCTATTATGAGACATACACAAAGCACATTGTTTTACCCATTTTCACAATAAGATAATGTTTCAATGATTAGGCTACTTTTGTTTAGATTGGTTTGATCAAGGCTATCAAGCACTTTTGATTGTGATTTGGTTTAAAATTCGGTGTAAAAAAGCTGTTTCAACATTTTTATACGCCCACATTGAAATGTGGTGATTCATGTATATTGCTGTTTTTTGTCAATCCATCATCCACAGTTTCTTGTGAATACTTTTACACACTAAATTTATTATCTGATGTTTTTGAAATGTATATATGTTGTTTACATTAGTTAAACAAAGAAGCATGTTCATATCCCGGCAAAACTTTGATCAAATTTATGCTGGTTTGTAGAAAAGACACTCCTCTCAAAAAACAAATCAGGCAGTCAGATTTCATTTTTCATCAAAAGCATTGATTTAATTTAATTTTATCTTTTTTTTAGGACAAGATATTTTTAACTGAGAATAATCTTCAATCAGAATTAGATAGATTTGATCAAGAAGCCAGTGAAGAAGTAAACAATTCTTTTAAGACCGAAGTCTTGGTCTCGGAGATGAACGAAAAGAAGTTAACCATAAAATTAAACGTAAGATTTTAGGCATTTTAAGATTCTTTATAAAATAGTTTGAGTCAACTGGTGTGGTTTCGAATTCCTGATTGTATGTGGCAAGGAGTAGGGTTGCCTGTCCAACCTCGTGTTTTTTTTTCCTGGGCCTCCTTGTTCCTTCCACTGCTCATGTTAGACCCCTACGCGCAAGTAAATTATTGAAAAAAATTAAACCATATATTAGTCCCGAAATGACCTAGTTTGTGTCGATTGAACATTAAACCCTGTTTCTCTCTCTTATAAAATAATCATTACTGCTGTTTATTAGAATGCGAATAAGTCTGAGCAATCCAGTTTAATTATCATAATCAGCTTTGATCCTGATTACTTTTATAACAGATTCTTATCGGCTTTGTTCTCTATTCATAATTCATTACTACCTCATCCTATATAGACAACTAATATGAAAATAAGGCATTTCTCGCATGTTGGTTTTAAGGCTATTTTGGAATCCTTACTGTCTATGATCCATCAGATTGCATAATCCAAGTTGTTACAGAAAAGTAGGTTGTTATAAACCTGTTTTCTTTTCCTTTCTATCCCATACCTTCCAATTCTTTGTTGAAGTCTACTGACTGTCGATCTGGGTGTGCCATAAATGATCCCTTGAAATCAATATACGAGAAAGCCGTAGCACTGTATGGCGTATGCTCGTCTTCATTAGCCCAGTCGGAGCAGAACAGTAGGAAATTAAACACTATTTCATTTATTCTTTTGTAGAAATTGACGTTAAAAGAAGAAGATGAAGAATATGATGATACTCCCTCCTCTGCCGATATTGAAGTCATTCACAAAATTGCACCTCCAAGACTCCATAGTATATTAAAACAACGAACAATATCTGAATCTAGTGACGACTATGGTTTATCTCCAACGAGCGAAAGCCCACGCTCTGACGAGGATTACTCTAAACTCCACAAATCGGTGTCATTTAATAATCGTGTGGACTCAACTTCCTTTCACAGTAACAAATGCCCCCAGAGTGTGAAAACTACGCTACACAACAAACGTAAGAAGGCAAGACGAAAGGAAAACTTGAAACAACAACGAAAGGAGCGACACAGAAACAACAGCACAGGTTCGGAGTATAGCAGTGGTGATGATTTGTCAGATTGTCATAGCCAATCAGACACTGCCACCACAAACAGCGATGATTTTGAAAAGATCCACGAGGAAACGGAAGATGTCACTGAAGAGGTTAATAAATTAGCTAATGCCATCTCTAAAGGTTTTTCTGAGAGCTCAACTGTGGATTCTGATAGCCAACAGAAATGCAACTGTCGTCAAGGGATGGACGAGGGAGATGGGGATGGTGTTAAAATGAATGGTGCGGCTAATCAGCAGCCCTTAGATTTTAGGACTAGTGGGAAGAAAAAGCGAAACAAGGGGAAAGGGAAGGGCAAAAAATCTTATCAGGGCATGAATAAAAGTGATAGAATAGCTTCGACATCTTCAACCGATGAAGATAATATCAATACTCATTCCAATGATCTCGTTACTAATGGCAACAGTAAACCAACGTCCAAATCTATGGATATCGACACAGAATCTATATCTGTAGATCATGGTAGCCAGACCGATCAAATAGTGGAACCTGCCAGCACACAGACTACAGGAGCAGCCAATAAAACAGAACCGGCCATCAGCAAAGAGAACAAAGGATCTGATTTAAAGAAGGTCGCCGTAGCATCAGGCAGCATTTCTCAAGCAGGTGATCTTCAAAGAATGGCAGATGAAACAGATTCTTCTATCGTTAGAATTGTTGCAGGAGGCGATTCGCAACCTGACTCAGATGACGATGCGGAGAACGGTTTCACGGCTTCTACTAATGAGCACAGAACAAAGTGTGCCTTTAAATTCTCTAATTCTGTGATATATGATTTGGATGTTGAATAATAAGTGTAAAATGAGTGCTAGATCAGTTCAGATTGAATGATGATCCATAAATGGGGTTATATAAATATAGTCAATATATCATTAAAACATCTATTATGGTTATTTTGTTAATGATAAAATTTCTATTTCATTATTTTATGAATAATTTGTAGAATGGAAGGTGAGGTGTGCATGAACTTGAAGCATATTTCTGTTTTCAATTTGAACATGTGCTAGAATTTATTCTTTATTTCTTTTTTTTCTTTGATAATCATATATTTTGTGTTAAGATTTGAAGATTGTCTTCATGTCATTTTTTGTTAAAACGTGGTCATTTCATTAGCTGTTATAGCATTAGTCATAAATTGGTGCAAATTTAAGAGACATTGTGAAGCTCTTTCTAAAATGAGGTACAGGTATGCATTTCAGAGTTATATAGAAAATGGTAGATTTTTATGAAAACATCGCATAACAGAACGATGACATACATGTTAGGTTGTTGTGTATCACAGATTTTAAAACCGTTTCAATAACATTTGAACGGGACATACACAGAATCCTGACCAAAACATTACAGGAAACTGTTTTTTCATTCATAATCATTCAAGTGAAGAAGATTTCATTAGGTGAGAAAGGGTTGATAAAAATTGAAAAGGTGAAAAGAATATTTCACTAAGTGAGAAGGGTTGATAATAATTGAAAAGGTGAAAAGAATATTTCACTAAGTGAGAAAGGTTTAGTAATAGTTTGAAAGGTGAAAAGAACATATCTCTAGGTCAGAAACGTTTGATAAAAATTAAAAAGATGAATGATTTGTTTGAAGGTTGATTATATTATTGATTGATTGGTTGATATATATTAAAGAATGGAATTGTAAAAGTATACAATATATTAGTTTTTGTTTCAAGAATTGTATATATATATAGTGTGGGTTATTGAATTAACTACTTCCAATATTAAATGGCAAATAAATGAAATGGTGAATATATCTTTGGTATGCTAAATGTAGAATCTGATGGAATAAAACTCATAAAAAATACATGTATATTATTAATTTCTATTGTCATGGGATCCTCCGGGTCTCCTACAACTGCTAAAGACCCCTACGCACAAGCGGATTATTGAAGTAAAATTGAACCATATGTTAATCCCGAAATGACCTAGTTTGTGTCGAGTGGACGTTAAACCCATGTTTCTCTTTCTCTCTATGGTTCTGAATTAAGCAATAATTTATTGAGTACAATGTATGTTACTCAGGCAATAGCAATACATCTCTGGCAAATTAAGCTGGTCTATTGACACGCCCACATATAATTTTATTTGATCAGTATATTGTCTCTCCGTGGTCGGTCTGTTTAACTTTCGTTTAACTACTACATTATCTCCATATTTATGTTAAAATTACAAAAACAGAAAGATTTTTTTTTAGATATTAGTGGTGAAATAGTGATTTTAGATTTTATTTGCCTTTCTTGGTACCAGCGATTGTACATGTAGTTCCTATTATTTATAGACCTTCCATCACTTACACCCATTGGGCATTGTTCCACGGTTTTAATTGACATTTTCCCATCCAATTTTGATGATTATTCATAATTTAGAGGTGGAAGGATGACTGCATTATGTGGTTGAGATAGTAACTAACCTGTTTACTGGTACACTATTTCCAGTTGTTGCTGTGTCTGGGGTATAGACTATTAAGCCCAGTGAACGTTTTGGGAAAGTTTTAGGTGGCAAACAAACTGGTTAACGTTAAAGCTTTTTGGTGGTCTGCATCCTAGATTGTCTAATCGAGTTATTTCCCTTTAATTAAATACCGTTAAAGCTTTTTGGTGGTCTGCATCGAGTTATTTCCCTTTAATTAAATACCGTCCTTGAATGCGGGCTTTTCTCAATGACGTCATTGGTTTTACTGTTCTTGGGATAAACCTGGCCGCTCCATATAATAACAACCAACGTTTTGTTTTGTTTTTTTTACTAAATTCTTTATTTGGATAAAGTATCAAATAAACATAATTAATACAGTTATAACGGGCTTGACTTTTAAGCAAAATGTGTAATAGTTTTAGGGCAAGGTACAGAAAAAGATCAAATTATTAAATGTTTAGTTTGTCTGTTTAAAATACAAAACTTTATAAAATAATGGTTAATTTACTATAGATCAATAATTAGGGATTTGTTAAGTATCGGAAATGATGCGCAAATATCATTGATGGTAAATATAGGCTTATTTACAACATTTTGGCATGCAAAACAAGTGCCGGCGGAAACAAATTCTTGATTGGGGCCCTTCCATCCTAGGTCTTTTATAGGCGAGGGTCCAGGGGCCGCAATAACCTGGAGAAAAGAGTACTTGCGGCCAAATTATTGGGAGGGGGGGGGGGGGTATGCCCCACCATGCAAGTTTCAAATATATAATATTTACTTATCCAATACATTATTTATTTCAGAATACTAATATAGGCTTATTATATATACTATTTTTTCCCAGCCCAATCTTTTTTCAGGTATGGGTTGTTATTATAATAAATTATTTTTCAAGCCAGCGACCCATCACATTTCAAGTCCAAATTCCTTTAGCACCATGATGTGATGAGTCGTATATAATATGTCCTTCAGTGTAGTGAGTTAACTCAAACATATCTGATACAAAAGCTTTATATATGAATTATGTACAATTTTATCAGGAAAAAAACTTTTAAAATAATATAAGAAATAGCCACGTCACTCGTGCTATATACAATATAAATATATAAACATAATGATATAAATCAATAAACGCTTTACTTTTTGTTAATATTCATTAGCAAGTTTATATACATACACTATAGATGTGATAATTATACAATATTGTATTTCCTAGCAGATTGGCTCGAATAGCGCCATCTTATCAATTTAACTTGTTATGTTTACAAATGAACAACATGTCGGCCAAGATAACTGCTTGTAAATGGGGGCGGGGGATTAGGGAGCCGAATGGTTAACGCGTCTGTCATTGAGTAAAGTGGCGTGGTTTCCATTCTCCGCTTGTACGTGACAAGGAGTAGGGTCGCCTGACCACATTTTCTTCGGATCCCCTGGTTTCCTCCCACTTCTAACGACACCTACGCGCAATCGAATTATTGAAATAAAATTGAACCATGTGTTAGTTCCGAAATGGCCCATAGTTTGTGTCGAGTGGGCGTTAAACCCCATCTTTTCTCTGTAATAGGGGCTAACTGGTTTGAAACGAAATGGCCTCAAATGGGGTTTAAACTCCTGTTTTTTTCTACACCAACCGGGCTAATAAGTGTGAGCAGCAGTGTATTCGCCAATATGTATTTAGGACCTCGGTTGTTCGTCCTATCCGAGCAACTAGACACCATTTCTTGACAGTGCACCCGTCCTGTATCAATGCCTTGGGAATCCCGAGAAACTCTCTCTCTCAGCCACCTGCACATGGACAGGGATTCCCCAGGTTAGTAACCGGCGACACCACCACTGAGTCACCGTGGCTCCCCCTGTTAAGGTTAGGGTTAAAATAAAACCTCTCTGTTCGATTCATTCAGACTAAGAAACAGATGCTGATTTATATAAACCCCATAAACACACGTGTTGTTATTGTCTACGATATCACCTAGGTGGAAGTGGACGTTAAACCCCAGTAACGAACGAACAACGTGCTGTTATTGATAATTCCCCCTATAAAGACTTGTAAACACGATGCATAATGGTACAGTAATATATGTAGAAATAGCACCAACAGTCGAGTGTATTAATTTTACGCTTATGAATACAATAATGATCAACATAGCATAACGTAATTATGATATTTATGGAGGGAGACACTGAAATGGCATTATGTATATACATCTGATAAATTTGTTAACCATATGAATTTAATTTATATTATCCAGTTTACTTAAAATTTGACCATATTTTCGTTTCCTTTTCTCTTTCGTTGTTAAAGGCGCAATGCCACTATTGTTGTAACATAATAATATGTCTTAACCTTTATTCTGGTCAACAAATTGTACTATTTTACAATATTCCAATTAATTGATGATACAAATGTCATTATAACACACCTAATTTTAAAAAAATTAGAAAAATTCAACTAAATGATTTGAAAAGCTTAACGTAAACCTTTTCAAATGTGACTTGTATTTAAAGATATTTTCGAACCCTCTGGACAAATAAAAAAGGATGTAATGGATAATTTACACAACAGGTAGGACACTTTAACATCTTGTAGTTAGAATAAGGCTATTATTTATTTTCATGAGCTGTCAAGCCAGCAAAAGTGTTATTGTCCTTATAACAGCCCGACAGGAAAATTACGATCCTGTGTTATCCCAGTCTTTTAAATCATGAATCTATACAAACATTTTGATAATCAATAAAGTATTAAATTAAGACCATGGTTAATGTCCGGAAACGTTGGGGATGGGGATGGGGTGGGGAGGCAAACACCAAACTCGAATGTTCTGTATGTTGCCATTTTAGTTATACCTTGAGAAACGCACGCAACTTCTATAATTTTAAATAAATTATATTACACCGATAGAAATATATATTATTTGAGATAGAAATATATGTTTATATATTTAATGAATTTTGCATACATAACCGTTTCTTATTTAATTTACACGTATCAGGTTTCACATTCAGTGCATCAAAGGCGCGTGATATTGCAGCTGAGAAATAAAGTCACGTGCTATTGTCAAAGACATCTCTGGGTCTAGATGAACCAGTAATATCATACGAGTTGCCCAGGGTGGCATGGATACACCAATTCTGATTACTCGTTTATTGAAGACAGTCGTCATTGGCGGCGTAGACTTCCAGGATGTAATACACGGTACGACCTGAAAATGGAATAAAACGAAAAATTGCAACGAAATTAAATTCAGGACACGCTTGAAAAGCGGTAAGTGTTGAGTCAGACTGAGTTAAAAAAATATTACACACAAACCTTTCATTCTCTTATTGCAATCAGCAGATTACCACCAGGTTAACTTCCAGGTTAACTTCACTAAGCGATAACACTTGGTTTTAGTTTTTCAGTTGGCACAAATTAATATATTCGTGGTTATATTCTTGGAAACGTAAACGCCTGCTGTCGACTTCAGACCTAACTGATATTTGATCTTGTGAGAATAGAAAAGCGAAAGACCTAGTCAACATTACATGTACATGTATATTGAAGTCGGTTTGGGACTAACATACGGTATTATTTTTTGGTTTCTATTGGTAACGTGTGCGTTGGGGAGGGGGGAGGGCGTCGCCATTCCAAAATACCCTGCCATTACCAATTTGTGCATGGGACACCAGTTTTTCGATCCACCTCACCCATGTGTACACTGACCATTTGCGAACCCAACCCAACCCCAAAGGGTCATCTCGGCCCAAGAGACAGGAATATTCTAAATATAGGAAAAGATAAAGTTATATACTTACACCAAAGCACGAACAGAGACCGCTACAAGCCGGTGGTTTAATGCTAATTTTACTGCTGGCTGATGTACCTACAGCTACACTTAAATCAGCACTATGAAAACATGTTAATGGTATATTCTGATAATATATAGAGTTGGTCTTTCTTACATCTAGTTTATATCCACCTGTTGGTTTAGTACTATCTCCTATCTCTGACAGAGCAGCATCTGATAATAGAATAATAATCACCGTCTTAAATTAAATCTTTAGTTTATTATTTGTATATCCATTCTGATTAAAACACAGATCAAATTTCGTTTTGTTTTTTTATTGTTCAAAATTGTGTTTTTACTTTTTACTTGTTATTACTACATGTTGTAGTGTAGGCCATCGAACGTATAAAAAAAAAGAAACGAAAAATAGATCTGTATTTTAATTAGATTGTTGTATATCAGATAGAACATTTAATATTATTAATGGAATCAAAACAGCCATTGATTACGTCAGTTTCATACATGAAGTTTAGTTACCCCCTTCCCCGAAAATTGAAACATATTTTTGGGAAACAGATACAACTACGCCAAGGATATTATGAATGGAATCAAATATCAATTGATTACGTCCGTTTCATATCTACCTTATGAAGTTTAGTTATTCCCCTCCCCGAAAAATGAAACATATTTTTGGGAAACAGATAAGACTACGCCAACGGTGTTCCGCGACCGACTTTTAGGACAAAGCTCAAATTTTTAGACAAAAATGACATCTGTACAGGTTCTATTTTGAGGTGATGTGTAGCCCAATATTATATTCAATTGTGCCTTTTAGATTGTAACATGACTGTTGGATTTCCCATATCTTGCCCATGCTGTCATTATCTGAAATGCTATCAAACGATATTATCTTCCCCAGTAATGAGTAGAGTGCACATGATAAATATTTGACCGACACCTTAGGCTAAGATACTATTATCGATATTTATAGATGTATATTTCTATATGAAATATGGCGAGCACCTGTGAATATTTCAGCTGATAATATCAACACTCGTTGATTGGTCAAACAAATTCTTCCTTTACCGACCGGCTCTTTTACAACATTCGTTCCATCGGCATCCAGAAATTCCACACCCGTCACATACAACCAGCTGGCTCCTAATAACAGCTTCTCCCCATCGACCAACATTCCTGGTAACAGAAATAAAACAATGTATTATACTTATATAGATCAACAACTGTTATACCATCTGACAATTTGCAAGTCTGGAATGTAAAGATTGTAAGGATAGTGGCATGACATTCATTCCGCGCACCACAGGGAGATTCTTTCAACTGCAGAAATTTTAGATCATGCAATGTACCTAGGTAGCATGAAATACATCCATGTACATTATGCGGTGTTTCTATTTTGAAGGACAAATTTAAGGACATTTGCATAATATGCCACCCCCCTTCAACCACATCCACACGGGAATTCTTTCAACTGCAGCAATTTTAGATCAAGCAATACATCTGCGTGGCTATCAATACACCCAAGTTGTGTGCAATACATCCTTGTCATACCGTGTTGCTATTTTGAAAGCCGTACTACAAAATTTAGCTAGTTCGGATCTAGGAAACTGTAGGAATAGTTATTAAGGCACCGAGATGCCGAGCGTAGACCTACACTCTCGAAAATTAACAGTTTAGCAAATCGGATCGATAAATGACCAGAATGTTGCCGGAACTGAGAATTCGAGGAGTTGACTCCGGGAAGTTCGGGAACCTGTCCTGTCTTATGTTTCTTCTATAAAGTGTTTAATTAATGGGGTTGGTTTCCTCGTGTGCCAAATGCATGCCGTCAGGATAACATTCGACATATTAATTTTATTGAACCCGAGAACGATAACATGCCCATTGTCCAATTTTCCATTCCCTTTGTAATGCAATTAAGTCGGCTAATGAATCTTTCTAGTACCGACCTGTGGCTTCATCCCCGCTCCAGTAATCGATGCGCACGAGAATGTAATTGACCCGTATCCAATGTTGAATTCAGAGGGTGGTATTTATTGTTATTGGTCTCTCATACATATCATGTCAACTTCATGCTGTAAAAATTGCGTACATTTATCCGTCTGATAATAGCTGTCTCGTGTGTCCAGTACTGTTCACTGGGCGGTATCGATAATTTCAGCAAATACTATTTTTAATATGACCATACACAAGGCTAGGTGCCACGAGGGCCATTTCCGCCTACTATTCGTCGAATTTGAACTGCCAAGAGTTAATTTACATGCACGCCAACGACTAGGTGCAGTTGCTTGCCAAGGCTCCCCGTCTTGCATCACACGAAACAATATGAAACCTCACTGGAGAATCACCAGAAACCGGTAACAAACCAACGAATGCCTGGCTACTGGTCCAGAGATTGTGACTCCTTGTGTTATATTAACCGGGCTATGTCCAGTAAAGTTGGCCAGGTCAGTGTTTATTATGGCTTTAGTCAAATAATTGAACTATGTCTAGGCGATATCGGGTGATTTATGCAAATATCATTTCCCCATTTCACCTTCACAATATGGAATATAGGTGAACTCTGTGTTATTTTAACTGCCCCGTGTCCAGCAAAGATGGTCAGTGTTTATTTTGGCTGGGGTCAAAGACGGAAGTTATCATTTCTAGGCGGTATCGGACATTTCCTCACCCCACGTTCACAATAAGGAATATAGGTGAGATCTGTGTTATATTAACTGACCTATGTCCAGTAGAGATGGTCAGTGTTTATTGATATAGTGTAGAGTATGTAAGGTGATATGATATCTGTATATATAAATATAAGATGTGTATATAAAACAAGGGAACACGTGGTCATCATGCCGACTACAGTACATGCTGGTATTTTGACATTTCTATTTTAAGTCATTTAGATGTAAATCGTGAAGAGGTTAGCAATTTAATCCCTCGTGTTTACCGCCACGCCCCCATATAGAATTGGGATTGTCTTTAAGCAAACGCATCTGTGACCGATTGGCCAATTTTCAAATAAATGTTAAAATGCTGCTTTAAGAAAAGGTGTGGGTTATGGCCAGTTGTGACACCCTTGTGTTTATTCATCAGAATGTGAAAGAAGGATCGCCGATTGACTCACTTGGTTGTCAAAGAGAAGATGCATTTAGACATTAATGCACGATCTTGATGTTCCAAAGAAGCATCGCAACTAGGAATAATACCTATTTTAAATGGGTGATTTAATTTGGTACGGCCTCACAGAAATTGTAGCCGACTAAATATCAAGATTCAAAATAAATTCTAAATCGTAAAGAAGGGTTTATCTTACAGGATCTCAAAATTGCACACTCCGCGTTATGCAGGGATTCATATTCAATAACATCGGCTTCATTGACCCGGTTGGACGTTAAACCCCATTTCATTCATTCAATAATGGATCCTTAGTTCCAGAACCCTTTTTAAGTTATTCACAAATCCTTTGTCAATCATTTTGTAAAGATTTTAAGTTATTGTTATACAAACCTTGTAATAATTGTTCATATGAAAACACTTCGCCTTGTTTCTTATAAACATCTAACACATCTTGTTTTAATAGAGCACCCTCTTCAACAACTTTAGAATTAAGTCTATAAAAATGCTTATGTTGGTTATAAGCTTTATCTAACATTGCTCTGGAACCAGCGTTAAAATCTTTTCTATCAAAAAACTCCTCCTGATCGTCAATGACTGGACGAATCATAGAGTCTGATTTAAATTTAGTTGGTTGTTGTGTATTAGGTGATTTCTGGGTGGTATATGTAGCGTTGAGTAATAAAGGGGTAGTTGGTTGCTGTGATTGTGATGTGTTCGTGTTCGAAGACGTTACCTGAAAACAAAAAAAAAACTTTATTAATTTCGTAAATGAATTCAGAAAAAGCGCTTGAGTGTACGAGATATGGAAGAAATAATTCGCCGGAAATCTGTTTTTTTCTGAAAAGCTCTTAAAATGTCATTAAACCTGTACGAAAAGGCCCCAGAATCTGTTCACAATTAACATTACCCCTTATTGCACATTTAATCAACATATTGAACAGTTAAAGGGGTCCAAAGATACGAAATTGCACCAACCGGGATAATAAAAACAAACATACCCCACGCATTGTGTTATGAGGGAAATTGTGCCCTGGCAGCGGCTCTACAAATTACTCTTTTTTAGAATCCAACAGTCAGGAGATTTTAACATGTCAGTGGTAAACAAAGAACCTAAAGTTGTTTCTGTTACTGTTCGAAGGACTAGACGCTTTACTTGACCGGGTCACCCACTGTATGCCACTGACGGTTGGAATTTCAAGAAAAACCTTTCCCAGCCAATACCGGGGTCGAAAAAACCCAAATATCGGGATCGAAACCCCCCAAACCTAACTGCTACCCTCGACGGGTTTGTAGTACAGCCCAAATCTAAACAACGATAAAGGTCACTATGATTATTTATACATGCAAATAGTTCTAAATATTGATTGACCCAAATACATAGTATTTGTCGTATCAAATACTTATAGAGAAACAGGGATAATACTGATAATACTAAAAACAAAACTTAGTAAATATGTGATCTTCTCGAAACAAGAGAGAACATGGTATGATCTTAAGAACAATACATAATAAGCGTATTCTGGTAAACCGCTCCAGAGGCTGATCCAGGGGGGGGGGGGGGCTAGGGCCCCCCCCCCCCCCTAAATAACAGTATAAAAAATAGATATGCGCCGCAAATCACCACTGACACCCCGGTCCGCCTCAGAACAGCTCAACAGAATATAGAGGAAACAGTACAAGAATAGCATTCTAGAACATCGTACAATAGAAAGAAATGGTGGTATCTAATGTAGGGCGGTTTTATTGTTATTTATAAGGAATCTGGTGTTTTTTTATTATTATTATCTATACGGAATCTGTTCTTTTTAGCTTATTCTGTGGAACTGTTCCACAAAAAATACAGGAAAACTAGAAAAATGATAGGCTAGAACATCGTACAATAGGAAGAACGGATGGTTAAAGCCTATGGAAGACCAAATGGGACAAAATTCATGATTCTTGTTTCTACATTCCAGTTTGAACATTTTAGACATGAACGCAACATTCTAAACTAATGATTCTTGTTTCTACATTCTTATGTCAACATTTATATTTATTTTATCTGGTTGATTTTTTCACGGGCGCCATACTTATGGGGCGGCAGATTTTGTAGGAGGGGCACCCCCCCCATCCGTGCCGGTGGCGGTGCCCCATAGCCCCAACTTAATTAATATAAGAGCCAGGGCAAACGATCCAGGTACCATGCAGCTGGTTCGGTCAAAGGGGTCGCTAGCTGAATAGGTCGCCAAATTGTGTTCGGTTTAACGCCCTCTGGTGTGATAATGTTGATGGAGACCAAATGGGACAATATTCATGATTCTTGTTTCTACATTCCTGTTTGAACATTTTAACTTCAAGACTTTTTAAAACGTAGAAAATATTTTCATAAGAGTTCAAATTCCAGATTTTGGTTTTAGATACTTTCAGAAACCAATGAATTGATTTCTTTGTCGTGTAGAATTAAGAAATTATTTTTTAATTTTAATATTTAATGATAATAAAAGTTACCGATAAAACGCCGAAAATGAAACATAAAGTCATTTTTTTGGTTTGAAATGTTGATTTTGTGGATAAAATGTTGACATAAGAATGTAGAAACAAGAATTATTAGTTTTGAATGTTGCGTTCGTGTCTAAAATGTTCAAACTGGAATGTAGAAACAAGAATCGTGAATATTGTCCCATTTGGTCTTCCATATAAAGCAGCAGGGCGGTTTTATTGTTATTTATAAGGAACCTGGTTTTTTATTATCATTATCTATAAGCAATCTGTTTTTATTATTATCTATAAAGAATCTGGTGTATAATAAAATCTCTTTGTATTTAATATTACACTCATAGAATCATCATAATGACTAGACAGACTGGTTTCTTTACGTGGATAGTTAGTTGTCTGTCAGTAATGTAGTTACAGCTAACAACATACATATATATAAGTTTTTTTATTAAGTGAAATGTCATAGCCATGTGCGTGTAACGAACGTGCAGACTGCTAGCATAATTAATCACTTGTATTTCTTTCGCTTACAGCACAATATGATTATCTTTCCTAGTCAAAAGGCTAATTTGCCGGAGAACATCTAGCCTAAAACTGGCAAATCTTTTGTAACATTAGAATTCTTACTTGTTTAGACAAATCACGTTTTGGCAACCAACTTACACCAGAATCTCGACTGTATTGATATAACTGGGAAATATTATGAAACGAAACACAATTCTGTCACATGTGGAGTGAAATGAAAGCCTTTTAGATACGAAATAATGATTTAAGTCCAGGGAATGCATGACTTTTGCCACGATGCTCCACCTAAAAGCCTATCACATATCACAAGAAAACTAATGGAGGCAGATTTTATGGTAGGTCAGACCTTAAGTTGTTTTGCCCTAGAGGAATGATACGGGATATTTTTGATGTCTTCATTTTAAACAGTGACCTCATCGAACATTTTCTACTGATGAAAGGCAAAAACGACTTAATCTTTCAATCTCGAGGTCCGAACTCCGAAAAGCCACACGTTCATTTTAAAACAATGTCTAATAAAGGTTCTCTTCGGTCATTAATACATTGTTTTGTTTCATTTTCGTTTCGTTTAAGGTCACACAAAACCATACCACACCACACTAAATACAAAAACTGACCAAGAAAGACAGGTCAGTTGATATTAATAATACATTGGAGATTGAATTGAAGGTCAGGCTAAGGTTCTTTTTGTTTGATTTAACAGTGATGTCTTAATACTGAGAGTAAATAATCAAACCAAGATATCCATTTTGGTTTCCCACTGACTGGAAACAAATCCTTATTATATTATTTTAAAGTGTTCTCCAAATTACCTGTTGCTATGTTTACACTTGAGAGTATAATTCCATCTCTGTGTTCAGATGTATTCCCATGGTAGGTGACTCTACAGATACCCTGGGCTGAATCACTTTTCCTTTAGACTTTGTATTTATCAAGATCGAATACTGACCATAATCCTTATACAGGAGCGGTTAAACCAACACAGAACTCACATAAACCAGGGACTGAGTGCGAGCTGATGACTGTCTTTCGGTTTGAGCCAGGTTGGCTTTGGACAGGTCATGGGTTGGAATCGAGAGAGGGAGAGGAATGGGGTTTAACGTCCACGCAACACAACTAGGTCACTTCGGGACAAACATATGGTTTTTTAATTTTATTTCAATAATTCGCTTGCGCGTAGGGGTGTTTAGCAGTGGGAGGAAACCGGAGTGCCCGGAGGAAACCCACGAGGTTGAAAAGGCGCCCCTATCTCCATGCCACATACACTAACACCAGGGCTCGAAACCACAGCCGTAAGCCAGAGATGACCGGTCAGCTAGAGGTCGAAGCGCGGCACTCTAGACCACTAGGCCATCCCAACCCCTTGGGTTGGAATCGAGGGACGCAATAAGCAGAGCTTATAGCCCGTTCAGACGCTTAAGTTGAACTAGCTTAAAAACCCCAGCGATCGTTAAACCAGTTTAATTTAAGCGTCTGAACGCACATGTGGGGCAAATAAACCAGTTTAAAAACCCCAGCTCGCGACCTGTCTTCGAGACGGCTTTTTATTTTAAGCTGGTTCAACTTAACCGTCTGAACGGGTTGGCTTAAAAATGCCAGCTACAGCTTTCTTTTGGACATGCGCAATACGCTACATTCCTAGGAAAATGGCGGCTTCATCTTCATGCAGTGCCGATGTCAGTGGCAGTATGAGTATTATTGAAAACGACCATAACAGTAAGACTAATAGAGGGCTCAACTGGGGCGAGAAACAAATTTTGCGGATTTTTTTTCACCGGATGTTTACATATTATTATGACAGCAAATGGGATGTACGCATGTGTAGTTAACTCTAACCTCCGACCGAAGAGGTCAGAATAGTTAAACCAGTTTGGCTTATTTATAGTACGTGTGAACGCAACACAATGCTGGCTTAAAAACCCCAGCGATTTTTTGCTGGTTTAAAAATAAGCGTCTGAACGGGGTATTAGTCTTAGGCCTTTCGCCTTGACATCACTGTGTTTATAATTTCCTTAGACATGTGCTAACCAAGGAATCGTAAGCAGGCTCTACCAAAAGGGTTTAAGGCTTTACAATAACGTTCAAAGATAAAAAAAACCCCTTTGATTAACCTAATCAAAATTGAAATAATAAATGCATATATCTCCATTTCCGATAATTACTATTATCCTTTATTTTATAACGTCTTTTTTTAAAAAAAGTAATATCAGTGCCAATGTACCGTTAGTCAAAGAGAAAACAAACCAACTAATTTACACATTGTTCGACCTTGAATTAACTTTTAATTTTCAGTGACAGTAGCGCTAGAATAAAAACTATATGATGTATAGACTTGTTTCCTTTATCTGATAGATGTATTAATGGCACGGTGCCAACACCAGACATCAAATGTTAGAGAGAAATGGAACTATGCAGGTTATAATGCCCTGCTGTTACAAGCCCTGTTTCTGCAGTGGTTCTACATTGCTCTACATCCTATAGAACAAAACACATATGTTATAAGAGGAATTTACGAAAAGAATGTTCCTTTCTGCATTTCATTTACCAATTTCAAAGATATTCTACTTGCTCAAATATTGCTCTAGCGGAGTTGTGGAATAAAAGGCTATCAGATTTACAAATATAAATTCAACTTAACATATCTAGTGTGCTTCGACGCATACATCGTAGATTCGTGTCCAGTATCTGTAAATATCAGTTATTTCATGATACTGATTTAATTTAATAGTTTGTTGTCTTTTTTTGAATTTTCCACGATGATTGACAATAATTGATATTCATCTGAAATCACTTCGTGGCGTTACCTGAAGCCAGTCAATAGCAACGGTGGCTGACTTTCACTCAGTTATACAAAATCAACTATCTGAAAAAGTTACCCCCCCCCCCAAAAAAAAAACAACCCCAGATTTTCTTTTTAAAAAAATAGAAAGAAGTTTGTGTGATTGTTGGCTTTAAAAGAACAGATTCGGAATTTTAATTATTCTGAGTCAAATAACAAATTTAGCGGTTGATCAACAGATACTTTAAATTACCACATCTCAAAATGATCGATTTGAATAATTTTTTAAGACAAATTTATTCTTTTCTTAATCTATTTGACTTTTATTCGGGCATGTCATCCTTTAATTAAACTTTTGAAAACAAGATAACTTTAATGTGTCTCAATCTAATAATGAAAGAAATGTGAAACATCATGAAGCGCTATTTGCTGATAAAATCGATGGATTTAATAGGATAAACCTTTCAAAGAAGTTATCAACAACGTGGCATATGGCAGTCAGAGTGACACACAGCAAATCTATCATTTCCGTTTCAAAGGGACGTAAAAAGCATTTCATGATAACGACAACAGGAGGCTAATAAATGTATAATAGAATCATATTCCTTTCACTTGCAATCGACAGTGATAAACAGAATACCATTATTAACTGCGCTAAATCAGGAATTGGGCAATCAACGAACGAACAATCTAGAAATATTCAATCGCTGATAGTCAAGTCAAAGTAGGAGACTGCATTCGGAGGAAGGGGGGTTGGATGGCCGAATGGTTAGCACGTGAGTGTGGTATCATTATAAGCCTGACATTGAGTCAACTAACGTGGTTTCGAATCCCCTGTTGTAAGTAACAAGGAGAAGGGGTCGCCTGTCTAACCTGCTAAAGACCCCTACGCGCAAGCAAATTATTGAAATGAAATTAAACCATATGTTAGTTCCGAAACGTCATAATTTTTATTTGTGTTGAGTTTGTGTTGGGTGGACGTTAAGCCTCATATCTCCCCCCCTCTCTCTCTCTCTCTCTCTCCCTCCCTCTCTCTCATGATGAATTGGATGATCTTAGAATACCATAAGAACGCGATCAACAGGATATGTTTAGGAATTTAAAGACCGTGTTTACAACAGAACAACTATTTTGAGAAGACCACCCTACCCACCATGGCCAATCAGGATAAATGTATGAAACACACTGTATGTTGACCACGTGTGTTAACTACAAATAATACAACCAAACAAACATCCCCAATACACTCAACATATAACACATGGCTTAATCATGTTTCATAAGACTAATAATGTATAAAATACACTTTGTCTTGTCGCTCTGCTTCACAGATCATTATCGCATCCCTAACGCTAAACCTTTTAAATGTTGTGAAATTGTTGGTAATAAATCGAAAATTCTTATACAAAAATTAACTATTTTTTACTTTTGGAAAGTTTAATATTAAAATCAATTGAAATCGACAACTTTATTCTAATATTGTTGGTTTATTTTGTCGAGGTGAAAATATGTCCACAGTAAAGTCAGCGTTGAGATATAATTGAATATTTGTTTCTAGTTTCTAGTTTTATAGTACATACATGACTAGAGATATATGATGATGTTTTACCGTTCTGTAGCTATACCTATATCATATATCTTAATATATATGTAAATACCTTCTTTTGCTCACAGGTATGCTTATCACCTACTAACATATATAATATTACCCTGAAAAAAAAACACGCTGTTAAAATACCAATAGATTTTGAGACAAAAATGTTAAAATGTTATGAAACGGCGCACAGTGTAACGATGTTGTAGATGGTGCATATGTTGTGTTTTAGTTTGTAACGATGTTGTACTCTATGTTTTTATGGGTTTTCTTATCGTAACGCTGTTGTATATGTTTTGCACTGTAACGATGTTGTGGAACGATAATGTGGAACGATGTTGTACATTATGTTCTTCTTTATAGAGTGTAACGATGTTGTACATTATGTTCTTTTTTATAGAGTTTGTAACGATGTTGTTTATTTCGTATTCAGTCTGTAACGATGTTGTACATCATGTTCTTTATTTTAGCGTGTAACTATGTTGTATATGCTGTGGCTTAGTGTGAAAAACGACATTGTAAACGATGTTTAATGTGAAACGATGTTATACATTAGAGGGTAACGCAATTGCACAGTATGTTTTTTTTTATAGAGTGTAGCGACATTGCAACGCAGTTTAACGCTGTTGTATAAGTTTTAACCTGTAACGATATTGGACATTATGTTCTTTTTTTTTTTTACAGTGTAGCGACATTGTAACGCAGTTTAACGCTGTTGTATAAGTTTTAGCCTGTAACGATGTTGTACATTCTGTATAGAGTATAACGATGTTGTGCATAATGTTCTTTTTTAAGAGTGTAACTACGTTGCATATGTTGTGTGTTTTAGTCTGTAACGATGTTGTATATTATGCTCTTTTAGTTTTAGAGTATAGCCATGTGGTACATGATGTGTTTTTGAATGTATTTCAGTTTGTATATTTAGAGTGTACTGATGATGTATGATGTATTGATAAAACACCTACATATTATATTAGCGAGAGATATGGAATATTTAACTGTTTACACTTTCTTATCACATGTCTTTAATACCATCTCAACTTACAGGAATTTCTCACACAGATTATAACATGACTCAGATGTGAGAAATTCGGCCATATACATTTAATTTAATTTAGACCTGTGTGTAGCTTCTGCGTTCTAGTTACCTGGATTAATATTAGTTTTCCCGAAATTTGTACTCACTATTTAAACTATAAATGTTTTATTTTTTTCTGAATTAAATCAACAACAATCCCTCCAAAACAATGAGGGTGGGGTGAGTTGCAGTTAATACGACCAAATCAAGGTCTCAGTTTTATTGGTCAATTCAAATGGTGCCTTGGGTTAAAAGATTATAGCCTAAGAAAGTTTTCAAACCTGACCCACATAATATGATGTTATTTCGTATCCAATAGCAAAATACCATTTAGATGTAACATTTAAAATCCACCTTCATGGCCCAATCGCTAAACGTCATGTGAATATAGACGAAGTATTTGAAAATCCAAATAACTCTTGAACTCAAACGACCATGGCAAAATTGACCAATATTCCCTATCTAATAATAAGTTTCCCATCTAATTTCGAGTAAAGCAAATGGAAAAATTATATCAAATCGCTCTCAATTCGGTTAAAATCAGCCGACCGCCAGCTAACCTATAACCTTAAGGAGACATTTAGAAATGGCTCCACATGTTACGGTATACACAGTGGTAAGTATAACCATAAAACAATGATTGACCAGACAATACAACACATGTTATATATTAGGTCTGTTGAACTTACACTGACTCTTACTTAAATATCAACACTATTTCTGGATCTGATCGGCCCGTTCCAGCAGAAAAACTCATTCCTTTTATTTCTGATCTCGATATGATCTGATAAAGTGACCAGATGATGAGAACAAAAATGCTGTCTGGTCATATTAATTTCAACATTCTTCCCATTTCTCAGTACCAGCAGATTATATCGATATGATATTTGAAATATGCACATTAAATGATATGCGGAATTCTTTTGTTGTTCTATCAAAGGTGGGGTTAGAGTCGGTACCAGCCCTTCCACCCCTCCCAGAAGAAACATGTCACTTACGAGACACCAGCCATGTAATATCTCACCAGAATCTGCATGTGAAAAGATCTCGAATTTATCAGGAGTAGATATTCGCTGGACCGCTTATAAAGAAGTTTTCACATTACCTATATGAGACGGGTTGATAGGATCTATAAGGCTTCAGTCGTTGACCTTTTATTCGAAACAGAATTTTGAATATTAAGATTCCTGTATATCTGACACCTCATCTTCGATCTGACCCGAGATGACCCCTGACATTAGAAATGATGGGCAGGTTATAAACTGTGATGATTAAATACTTAACACCACTGGACACCTGTTTACAGTCTGTTGTCTGTATATCTCCATTAACATCAAACTTGGTGAATGTTTTATTTTAAGGACAAATTGAGCTTCTGTTGCGAAACACAAAACGGGAAAAATTATGCAAATTTTATTGTAAACTTTCAATATCAAAATGGCAGAATCTTTCCATTTTCTTTTTTGTTAGGTTTGGCCAATATATTAATAATTATGGTATGATGATTAAGTTCTATGTAAATAAGGCGGAATTTTGTGCAAAGGTTACGGTATAATTTTGTTTTATCACATTGCTAACTGGAAGTTTGGAATGGTTATGTTCTTGTTAGATTTTACCAGTATTAAAGTGCATCTTTGTAGATATTTTGTTCAAGTTAAAGTAGTAACTGACCAATGTCCGAATTAATATCTCATTAATGTTTCAATCTCAGAAAACAGCAATACGACACAAATATAACAATAATTGTTATATGGTTATTAACTATTAAGCAGAATAGTAGGACGTAAACCCCATTTCATTTTATTTATTAACTATTATGTAAATAAGGCAAATTTTCATTATTGAAATTGTGTAATCATTTCTAAATCTCCCCCCAATTACTTGTTTCTAGTGACATATAGAAACACGATATTAATGTCAGATGCTAATTAAAGCTAATTGACCAATTACTGTAAACTAATTGATGGAAACATTATCTGATATAGCAGGTCTGATTGAAAGGTTTAGCTTGACCACTAATGACACTCCCTCCCATTTTAGTAGGTCAGTTTTAATATGCTACAAAATTGGTTTTCACTGGCATTCCAGAATAAAACCCAACAAGGCTTTTGCTTATTATTATTTAGAACCTACGTCATCCATTTTTGTTACAATACAAATAATTCGTGATAAATGTAAATTGTAGATAATTGATAACAGGGGCCCATCTTTATATTATATACAAAACTAAAGCTGTTCTGAACATGAATTTGGGAACGGAACAAGTTCATTGGGAAAAAACGTATTGCAGTTACAATTATAACTTTATTTGTTTCGTTTTTGTGGTGCTGGTTTTTATACTTCATAAAATATAAAATACGAAATATACACAATGGAATTTAAAAAATCGTCTGATTCTAAATATGTTATTGATAAAATTTCTTTCGTGGTTATAGTTCCCATTAAAGGAGAATTTCTTGGCGATATGAAGACGTCTGTTACTGACACAAAATTCCATGGCTCATCAATCATTTTGAGAGGTTCCACTTGAACTACTTTAGTTAAGCACACCATAATTAACCTTGTTAGTTGTCATGGCACACTTCATTAATGTACTGGTTAGTCGATGATGTGTAGCCATTTTATAATAATTGTTGGTTGACGATGATGTAAATGAGGTTGAACTTGTCGTCACCTGACTATTGAAGCTGTTTATATGTCAGATGATGATAGATTTATTGGCTTATGTCATTGCTTGATACTTCCAGTACGGAATATATGGAATTTATGGCACCATATAATGCTAATTGGGAACAGATATATCTATTTATTTGGGTTTACGGATCCTTTATGTGTGATGCCAATACATTTCAACTTGCAATATTCAAACACACAATAACTGCACTGTTCTACTCTTAACCAGACAAAACTTATGCTAGGTTCCCGCTATCACGATTCGCGCTAGGATTGAAATCGTGTTTTTAATTGTGGAGGAATCTTGGTGATCCAATTAAATCTTATCCTATATTGAGATCAGTCGTAGCAATCGTGTTGATCACATCGAAATGAATCCGAACGTATCTGCACGTAACAGATCGTGGACTAAATAGGGACATATTTAATTAAATTGAAGACAAATAATAACTAAGGAGGGACCGATGTTGCGCAAAAATCCGGGTCCTCGCAAAATTTTGAAAAATAGACTCAATTTGGTTCTGTGACATTTAATACAAGTTAAATAAAAAAAAAACTTTTAAAATCTAACTAGAAACCCCCGGTCACCCACAAAGATGGAGTCTCAAAATCTAATGAACCTTATTCCCTTCAATGGCCGCGAGAGTTCATCCAGGTTTTTTCGGCGTGGTTCCCCCTGGCCATTGTTGCAGAACGGAGGGTCTGATAAGGGCATTGGCGTACACGTAAAAGATACTTGACAGTTTGAATTCGATATAAGAGTAGGCCGTAGTGTTGCTGTCCGGGCAAAATTTCCCTCATAGCATACGGGCGTATGTTCGTCTTCATTAGATCAGTTCGGAGCAGAACAGTAGGACGCTTGACCCCATTTCATTTCATTTCATTTGAAATGCATTGCATTTGAAACACACCCTTTGTTATCAACATTTGCGAATATGGTAGCACTGTGCTACAGATTCATTAAACTGATTACCAGAAAATCATATGCAGCTGTTTCAATCCGTAGGCCTACAGTTAGGAGAGCTACAAAAAACTAAAATGGTCGTAACCTTATAAAGCAACACACGAAGCATGGGCACCTTATTTCATTTGTCATTTATTTTGGAAACTTGACATTTATAAGAATCTTGCTTAAAAGTATTTAATAGCTACACTTCGGTATCCTTTTTCGAAATGTTCACGAATTACAACACGGCGCAGTTAAGACATTCGGTTATCTTTGGCAGAAGGCAATTTAAAGATTGTTAATTGTCTTGCCAGGCAGTTATTATTTATTATCTCACGTGTGTATCTATTCTATAGGTTACCATATTGATACTTGTATTACTATTACCAGGCTTAATACTTGATAGGTCACCGACATACAAGAGCATATGCTTTTTCTGTTATTACAGATGTCAATCAGAATTGTGTTTTAAACATACCAACAAGGCTTGATAATGTCAAAATAATTTGGATTTAGATGTTTTGCAGCAACTCTGATAAATGCATTTAACAGATTTTTAAAATTATCTTTGGTAGAAGTGAGAAGACTGAAAATTATTGACGACTCTATTTCCATTAAGATATTCCTCTGAAAAGACCTTCTCTCCCAAGACAAGGCGAACATCTAAACAATTGTGAGACATGAGAGATAAACAAACAAAGCTTTCGTTTATATCAGCATATTTTGTATTACAAGAATGCGGTGTTCGTATTGTTTTTATTCATGACGTATATGTTTACATCGTAATAATGACACCCATTTACCATTCATTCCATTGCTTTTCAAAGACACACCCAGAATTCAACTGAAAAAAAAACAATATGCAACTAGCTTCGTCATTATTCATACAAATCATCTAAGTCAGTATCCACCCCCCGCTGCTATTAAGCAAAGGCTTGAAATTCCCACATAAATAGGGAATATTCTGTGTGGTCGTCTACCAAAAAAACCCAAAGATAAAAAAAACCCAAGTCTTTAATATGTGTTGCACACACGCCCTTTCCTTCTTAATTGCTTGTTCTTTGAAATTATAATTTCCCATAATATATTTTCACAGTTAATAGACATAAGGTACTGTTATTTACTTCTGTAAGACACACCCAGCTGAAGCAATAATAAAAATGTACGCAAAGGGATTTATTTTTCCTGCAAGCATGCAGCGGTTCCACCATGTTCACGAATCAAAAGATTCTAATGGATTGAAAAATGCTTGGGATTTAAATAGGATTTAAGAAAATAAATGTAATTAATTTGGAATAGTTTCACATTTATTTAGATTCACCCAATAATCACCTAAATCCAACTAAAGGGAAGTGGATTATTTACGGTCGTTATCTGGCCACGGGCACAATGCAAAAATGATAATTTTCGCCCATATTTTCCCTCCAAATATACACACGAGATCCCGTATTTTCGTCCGCGCCGATCAGAACGAAAGGGCATAAATATTGCAAATTTAGCAACCCATACATTTGGTGGTGTTCAGTTCCATGCAAGTATAATTTCACTGAAAAGCATACCTCTTGAATTTTTTTGAAGTGAAGAAAACATGTGTTCGGTTCATGCAGGTATAATTTCAGTGAAAAGCATGCCGTTTGAATTTATTTGAAGTGAAAAAAAATGTGAATTAAACCGACGTGTAACACGATAGAACTACTTAAATAGCTGTTGCTGTATGTAATTCATCAGCAATTCATCAAATCTACAGAAGCTACTAACATAATAAGGTACAGCATTATACAGCTTTATTATTTGCCGAATAATGAAAAAACACAGAAAATTAATATAGAAAAACCGGTTTCTACTTAAAACTCTGGAATTTGTGTTTACTGTTTTAAGGGTTATAGGCTAGAAACTATCACTAAAAGTTAATAGGAATCTGGATGAAACATAAAAAAAACTTAATTAAAAAAGCTCTAATGTCAACAACATAACACAGATCACAAAAAAAATAAATCACAATCTCGTTGCATCGGCATTACCATTTTTCCATTTCACACTCCCAGTGTAAAACTATATATAAGCTTGCTTTTTTGTAACACTTTATGCCGCTTCATGAAGTGTTACAGAAATGAGACAATCTTTATGTCCACTTCGATTTTGTCATTTTTTGTTTTAGATATTGGTATATTATGATCGAGTGTTTATTTTTAGCCTATATTTTGAACATTCTAAGTCTGGTAGAATCGTTCTTGATCGACATGTGATAATCCTCGCGATCAAACGAAATGTTTTCAACACTTTAAATGAATATTTTATCATCATGTGCAACCTTTAAGACCGCCGTGAGATCGTATTTGTTATTTAAAGAAGATAAGGCATGAAATTCACAATTAACAGAAGGATGCTACATGTTTTACGGATCTAATGGAAATATTGATAAGGTATCAGACCACGAAACATGTCAGAATAAGATATTGATGGCGTTGCACTTGGTATGAACTTCCTGTACATACCGACATTAGTTTATTCTGGAAGTATCAAATATTCTACAAGGTTTAAGTACGTCGTTAGAAGAAGTTGTGAGTAGTTTTTTACTACGTGTTTTACCAATATAAAACATAAGAGTATATTTGTAAAGGAACGTTATAACGAGAACGTTATAGACTTAATGTAAACCAGACAGAAATATGCCAAAGGGAACAGAAAACAAACCACTACTACACGAATAACGTGGTAGCCTACATAATAAAAACCTTCCATGGCGTTAGAAGTTCACCAGACTTAATCTGTATTGTCTGGTGAAACAGAAATTGAATCGTCAGTTATGTGAACTCACAAATAAATGGTGCACGTAAAATAACATTTTCCAGTTGGAAACGCGAGAGTTTGCACTTGGATTTCAGAAGCTAAAAGTACTTGGTAGAATGTGGCCCCGGTTAAATGAACACCAGAAGACGTCAACTGACACCACCCCGAATGCATAATAGTACAGCTTGACGTCATTTTAAGACAAATATACATTTAACCACCCTACCCAGGCCCGTACCCAGCTTGCTGGCGGTGGGGGGGGGGGCAGCCCGGCTGATGGGGGGCGGAGGTGGTTACTCCCCCCGGCCATATGGTCGAAAACTTTTTGTCAGGGGGGGGGGGAGCAAGATAATTTCCAGGGGGGGCCCCCCCCCCCACAGGCCCCCCTAGCTAAGGGCCTGACCCAACCCCCATCGTATTTCTAAGTATCTTTCTATCAAACGTGTTCTTTCAGTAGAAACAAATCATTTGCACAGAAACAGCAACAGTCAGTCAGGAGTTAAACGAGAGATCAGCCACCCAGTGTATAATGGTACCGTGATAATATTGACCTTGGATTAAACCAACCATGATGATTTAATTAAAGCCGTCTGAATCGGTCCAACTTCCAGCAGTCAGTCCTACCACGGGTAGTAATTTCTTGCTATGATAATTAACAAATACATTTAGCTTCGTATTTATATGTTTTTCTTGAACTTCGGATGTGATTAAAGACAGTGTAGTGTTGCACTAGTAACATTCTCCTTGAAAGGAGCCCAGTCTTTAACTCAGTATCATCCACAATCTGCGACATTGCAAGCCCGACTTATTGGTCAATTTAAATCAACATTAATGTTGTTATCTTATCGTGAAATGTTGGGCTTCTGATATCCAATATTTAAGACAAAATAAGCATTTTAAAATAGGCACACGAATCGCTACCAGAATACATTCGAGTGCCATTTGTATGAAGTGACTCGATGAACGAGGCTAAACATACCCCATGTAGCAGAATATTATCGATGTAAACTTGATTAACCAGACGCGAAAGACTGCCATTCAATTCAGACTCTTCGTGTATTTCGCCGAACATAACTGATTAAAAATTGGAGTAAAAACTAAAACTTCTGAATGCAAATCAATTGCGACCCATTTGTGTCAATTTGTAGGTGCGATTAGATTTTACATTACTAAAATTTACATAAACGGGATATTGACAGGCTGCTAGTTCTTCCATTCTTAAAAAGAATAAAGGGTTATCTGCATTGCCAATCAACAACATAATCAGGGTTTTTTATAATGGAAATACTACAGTCCCATTACAACACACATTTTTTTAATAAAAAAAGAAAATCCTTACGAATACATAAACGCAGGAGAAATTGTCAACTTTTCACAAAAATGAGCTAGAGTATCAGATGTTTTCGAAGTTTTTTCTGACGGGAGATTTCACACTTGATATTTTACTGTGCAGGTTGAGATATTATTGTAGTTGTGTGGGATGTTTTGCTTTTCACACTGAGCCGATCGTCCGGTTCTATTTACGCTTAAACATACAAATATACTACAAGCTTGACCTTAATTGATTCTTTTGAAGATGTTTTAGGCAAGAACCAGATCTAGATTTACAAATATAAGTAGACATATTTATAAGTGTAAACTTTCATCGGAATTCGTAATAACTGGTAAATCATGCTTTACTATTACTATATATTAGTAAATAAATAGTATTAACTTAACATATATTTCTATTCCTGTACTTTGAAGTTGTAACTACTAATCTTATGTATTTAATGAATGAGACTACCTACGGTGAATTATTAAAATGAAGTTGACCAAAATGTTAGACCCCAAATGACCTAGTTTGTGTCGAGTTGTCGTTAAACCGCTCCCTCTCTCTCTCTCTCTCTCTCTCTCTCTCTCTCTCTAGAGACATACAGGTGAGTTTAAAAACCCATCGAATGACAATCAGCGGTCTCAGACAAAATTCCCCCAATTGAATAATTTGCGAAGAAAAACACCATCTTTTATCTCTAATTGGTGGGTTGTTGTCTTTCTGAGTACAACTAGATTTCTTATTTTTCTGTTATTCTTTAATATACACCGTTGTTCTTTGTTATGTTATGCATTTTGACTTCACTCTCTGAGATGGAACAAAACGCTATATTTGAAACAATTGGTCAACATGTTGGCTTGTGATATCCGATATATATATGATACAGTTCGTAGTTCTTTGATGTTGGTTTGGCATTGTACTTCATCCTAAATTGACTAAATGTCAGATGACAAAACTCGTGATATTGATACGTAGCCCCGAGCAAACTTCTTTGACAAACGCCATAGTTTTATTAACAGCAAATATGTTATTTATTGGTTCAGGGACCAGTTGGTCCAATGGCAGCCATGTTGTTTTTATAAGCGGATCATCTGACCATGTGCAAGACGAAGATCAAATAAGGATCAACAGTGGTCAAATTATAACACAGTGTGAAATTATTAAATTTGAAATGCAATACAACCACTTGAGGAGAAGTTTCCAGGCTAGCCTACCAGCAACTACCGCTTCTTAAAGCTGCACATATCTGTGATTACTACGTTGGCATCAATGGTGTTTCAGCATCGGTCCACAAATATAATACTCATTCCCTGAGTTTGATGTTTTGAAAAGTTCGCACATCCATAACGTTAACAGTTATTTTTTATTTAAAATTGTCTGTGCCATTGTAAAGGGCTTTGCTGAATAAAACTACTCATGTTTATGGCTGATCTGAGGTTTTGCCGGGTGGAGGACTCGGATTCGGTCCGCAAACACAATATCTCGTTTACGTAAAAGTGATAATGTGGACATTTACAACGGTATTCCATTCTCAGTGATATATTTAATTGTCTATAGGTTGTTGGTTTTTTTCTGGGAATTTTTACGGTGCTATCTATATAATTGACCAAACTGTTTTTAAAACAACACTCTACAATACAATATATTCTGTGCCAAACCATAAGGTTCTCAATGCATCTAAAAATAATGTGTAACCGAGACACTAATGCCAACTTCGTGTTCTTATATATAGTTCCTGGACATTGATAGCCCAAATACATATGTTATTTGTATGTATATATGTTATTTGTAGGTATATGCCAAGTTAGGTGATCCAAAGATATGGCTGTGTTGATGGGGAACGACTGATTGATAACTACGAGAACTACATATTCAGACTTATTAGTCGTTATTAAATTATCATATCAGATAAAAAAATCAAAAACAAAATCCTAACAGGTGCAAATTCAATCTAGTACTAGTATAATCAAATAAACTATTTAACATATATTTCTACTATTGATATTTATCTCAGATTGAAAATGTATTAATAGTTCAGATCTAGGTCATTATTTGCATTTAGAAACTATCAATAACCACACAAGTCTCAGTGGATTCATAACATTTTGTCCTTTTGAACATTCTGAAGCCTTTCCTGGTTAAGTATTAGACAGTCGCGTAATCATATATCTACTTCAGATTAGGTTGAAGAATCATGATAAGCTTTGTACATCAAAATCGCAAGGGGCCATTAATTGTTTTACCATCTTTGTTGAAAGATATTATCTATATCAATTTATATATTTTTTTCTTTTATGGATAGCGGGGAGCTATGGTAGCTTTGTGAGTATGGTGCTTGTTCGGTATCCAGGGGGTCCCGACCCGACTTTGATCCCAGAATTCCAGCTTAGTTTTCATATGGCACGGAAACACATCCAGTTGTTTAGGGAAAACGAAAGTCGAGATCCCGTGTACATTATATCATGCAGAACATAAAAACCTTTGGACATTTAATCAAATTCCATATCTCTCTGGTTCCAAGACTATGTCCTATTCGAGTATATCAGTGTCAGAAGCGACTAACTTATAATACCCATGCTGTGTTCCTTAAGTTCCAGATATATGCCACGCCCCATAGTTGTTTTTAAAAACTAATGGTGCCGATATCAAACAAAAAGAGATTTCTAATTTAAATACCGTATGTCGTTAATGATATGCCATGAAAGTATTGACTAGGTACGTCTAATAAAAGTATGGCAATTTGGTTATAAATGGAAAGTGGACACGCTCAAGCTTACTAGAAAAATACCAGAATCCCTGAAAAACAGCCGTGGGGTGAGCAATGGGCAAAAATGTCAGGGTAGCACTAACTGGCAACCCGGCGGCTTATTGTCTGTCAGCTTGACTCATGGAGGTGTTGTTATTTCTTGACCGAATGGTTAGGCGTTTGTTGAACTTTGAGGGGTTTAAACGTACAACAGACTCTGCAACTAAACGGAGGAAAAGAAATTCACAGAAGATAATGCAAGACAGTAAGTAATGACAAAAATTGGTCCTCCCTCAATCAAGTTACATGACAAACATGACTTCTAAAAATAGATTTTTATATCTTGGGGTATTTGCTCGCGAAAACAATGTTTTGAGCGGGATTTGGAGCAAATAATTGATAGAATAATTAGTCTAATTACGTTTATAGTCCATATATATCATCAAATCACCCAGTTTGTACGTACGCGGGAAGGCATCTTTAAGATAGAATCACTCATTAACTTGCAAAATCTTGATCATTAAGTGATGCCGATATCCAAAAGAGAATACTAATTTAAAATACAGCATGTCGTTAATGTAGAATCTCTCATTAACTAACAAAAACTGGAACATTGAATGACCTGATGAGGACCGACACTATACCAATCAGACAATGACCTGACCAGCTTTAATCACCAGGGAATCGTTGATTATAACAATATGCTATAAAACCTGGGCCAATACCCACCAGTAATCTCACTCCACAAAACTCGATAAATTCAACACGGTTTACAGTCAATACAATTCCTGCCAAAAAGAACATTACAACTATACATTCCTGGATAACAGTTGTCTGTTTTCTGGCAGAAAAATTCTGCTTTTGGTAAATCCTGGCAGTCTTTAACTCAGTATCATCCACAATCTGCGACATTGCAAGCCCGACTTATTGGTCAATTTAAATCAACATTAATGTTGTTATCTTATCGTGAAATGTTGGGCTTCTGATATCCAATATTTAAGACAAAATAAGCATTTTAAAATAGGCACACGAATCGCTACCAGAATACATTCGAGTGCCATTTGTATGAAGTGACTCGATGAACGAGGCTAAACATACCCCATGTAGCAGAATATTATCGATGTAAACTTGATTAACCAGACGCGAAAGACTGCCATTCAATTCAGACTCTTCGTGTATTTCGCCGAACATAACTGATTAAAAATTGGAGTAAAAACTAAAACTTCTGAATGCAAATCAATTGCGACCCATTTGTGTCAATTTGTAGGTGCGATTAGATTTTACATTACTAAAATTTACATAAACGGGATATTGACAGGCTGCTAGTTCTTCCATTCTTAAAAAGAATAAAGGGTTATCTGCATTGCCAATCAACAACATAATCAGGGTTTTTTATAATGGAAATACTACAGTCCCATTACAACACACATTTTTTTAATAAAAAAAGAAAATCCTTACGAATACATAAACGCAGGAGAAATTGTCAACTTTTCACAAAAATGAGCTAGAGTATCAGATGTTTTCGAAGTTTTTTCTGACGGGAGATTTCACACTTGATATTTTACTGTGCAGGTTGAGATATTATTGTAGTTGTGTGGGATGTTTTGCTTTTCACACTGAGCCGATCGTCCGGTTCTATTTACGCTTAAACATACAAATATACTACAAGCTTGACCTTAATTGATTCTTTTGAAGATGTTTTAGGCAAGAACCAGATCTAGATTTACAAATATAAGTAGACATATTTATAAGTGTAAACTTTCATCGGAATTCGTAATAACTGGTAAATCATGCTTTACTATTACTATATATTAGTAAATAAATAGTATTAACTTAACATATATTTCTATTCCTGTACTTTGAAGTTGTAACTACTAATCTTATGTATTTAATGAATGAGACTACCTACGGTGAATTATTAAAATGAAGTTGACCAAAATGTTAGACCCCAAATGACCTAGTTTGTGTCGAGTTGTCGTTAAACCGCTCCCTCTCTCTCTCTCTCTCTCTCTCTCTCTCTCTCTCTAGAGACATACAGGTGAGTTTAAAAACCCATCGAATGACAATCAGCGGTCTCAGACAAAATTCCCCCAATTGAATAATTTGCGAAGAAAAACACCATCTTTTATCTCTAATTGGTGGGTTGTTGTCTTTCTGAGTACAACTAGATTTCTTATTTTTCTGTTATTCTTTAATATACACCGTTGTTCTTTGTTATGTTATGCATTTTGACTTCACTCTCTGAGATGGAACAAAACGCTATATTTGAAACAATTGGTCAACATGTTGGCTTGTGATATCCGATATATATATGATACAGTTCGTAGTTCTTTGATGTTGGTTTGGCATTGTACTTCATCCTAAATTGACTAAATGTCAGATGACAAAACTCGTGATATTGATACGTAGCCCCGAGCAAACTTCTTTGACAAACGCCATAGTTTTATTAACAGCAAATATGTTATTTATTGGTTCAGGGACCAGTTGGTCCAATGGCAGCCATGTTGTTTTTATAAGCGGATCATCTGACCATGTGCAAGACGAAGATCAAATAAGGATCAACAGTGGTCAAATTATAACACAGTGTGAAATTATTAAATTTGAAATGCAATACAACCACTTGAGGAGAAGTTTCCAGGCTAGCCTACCAGCAACTACCGCTTCTTAAAGCTGCACATATCTGTGATTACTACGTTGGCATCAATGGTGTTTCAGCATCGGTCCACAAATATAATACTCATTCCCTGAGTTTGATGTTTTGAAAAGTTCGCACATCCATAACGTTAACAGTTATTTTTTATTTAAAATTGTCTGTGCCATTGTAAAGGGCTTTGCTGAATAAAACTACTCATGTTTATGGCTGATCTGAGGTTTTGCCGGGTGGAGGACTCGGATTCGGTCCGCAAACACAATATCTCGTTTACGTAAAAGTGATAATGTGGACATTTACAACGGTATTCCATTCTCAGTGATATATTTAATTGTCTATAGGTTGTTGGTTTTTTTCTGGGAATTTTTACGGTGCTATCTATATAATTGACCAAACTGTTTTTAAAACAACACTCTACAATACAATATATTCTGTGCCAAACCATAAGGTTCTCAATGCATCTAAAAATAATGTGTAACCGAGACACTAATGCCAACTTCGTGTTCTTATATATAGTTCCTGGACATTGATAGCCCAAATACATATGTTATTTGTATGTATATATGTTATTTGTAGGTATATGCCAAGTTAGGTGATCCAAAGATATGGCTGTGTTGATGGGGAACGACTGATTGATAACTACGAGAACTACATATTCAGACTTATTAGTCGTTATTAAATTATCATATCAGATAAAAAAATCAAAAACAAAATCCTAACAGGTGCAAATTCAATCTAGTACTAGTATAATCAAATAAACTATTTAACATATATTTCTACTATTGATATTTATCTCAGATTGAAAATGTATTAATAGTTCAGATCTAGGTCATTATTTGCATTTAGAAACTATCAATAACCACACAAGTCTCAGTGGATTCATAACATTTTGTCCTTTTGAACATTCTGAAGCCTTTCCTGGTTAAGTATTAGACAGTCGCGTAATCATATATCTACTTCAGATTAGGTTGAAGAATCATGATAAGCTTTGTACATCAAAATCGCAAGGGGCCATTAATTGTTTTACCATCTTTGTTGAAAGATATTATCTATATCAATTTATATATTTTTTTCTTTTATGGATAGCGGGGAGCTATGGTAGCTTTGTGAGTATGGTGCTTGTTCGGTATCCAGGGGGTCCCGACCCGACTTTGATCCCAGAATTCCAGCTTAGTTTTCATATGGCACGGAAACACATCCAGTTGTTTAGGGAAAACGAAAGTCGAGATCCCGTGTACATTATATCATGCAGAACATAAAAACCTTTGGACATTTAATCAAATTCCATATCTCTCTGGTTCCAAGACTATGTCCTATTCGAGTATATCAGTGTCAGAAGCGACTAACTTATAATACCCATGCTGTGTTCCTTAAGTTCCAGATATATGCCACGCCCCATAGTTGTTTTTAAAAACTAATGGTGCCGATATCAAACAAAAAGAGATTTCTAATTTAAATACCGTATGTCGTTAATGATATGCCATGAAAGTATTGACTAGGTACGTCTAATAAAAGTATGGCAATTTGGTTATAAATGGAAAGTGGACACGCTCAAGCTTACTAGAAAAATACCAGAATCCCTGAAAAACAGCCGTGGGGTGAGCAATGGGCAAAAATGTCAGGGTAGCACTAACTGGCAACCCGGCGGCTTATTGTCTGTCAGCTTGACTCATGGAGGTGTTGTTATTTCTTGACCGAATGGTTAGGCGTTTGTTGAACTTTGAGGGGTTTAAACGTACAACAGACTCTGCAACTAAACGGAGGAAAAGAAATTCACAGAAGATAATGCAAGACAGTAAGTAATGACAAAAATTGGTCCTCCCTCAATCAAGTTACATGACAAACATGACTTCTAAAAATAGATTTTTATATCTTGGGGTATTTGCTCGCGAAAACAATGTTTTGAGCGGGATTTGGAGCAAATAATTGATAGAATAATTAGTTTAATTACGTTTATAGTCCATATATATCATCAAATCACCCAGTTTGTACGTACGCGGGAAGGCATCTTTAAGATAGAATCACTCATTAACTTGCAAAATCTTGATCATTAAGTGATGCCGATATCCAAAAGAGAATACTAATTTAAAATACAGCATGTCGTTAATGTAGAATCTCTCATTAACTAACAAAAACTGGAACATTGAATGACCTGATGAGGACCGACACTATACCAATCAGACAATGACCTGACCAGCTTTAATCACCAGGGAATCGTTGATTATAACAATATGCTATAAAACCTGGGCCAATACCCACCAGTAATCTCACTCCACAAAACTCGATAAATTCAACACGGTTTACAGTCAATACAATTCCTGCCAAAAAGAACATTACAACTATACATTCCTGGATAACAGTTGTCTGTTTTCTGGCAGAAAAATTCTGCTTTTGGTAAATCCTGGCAGTTTTTAATGTATGCCATTAAGAATATCGCCCCTTTTTCATATTGATGGCACTTTCCAGACACTTTAGTATAATTAAAATGACAGTTTCTGTTGTTGTAGTAATGGTGCTATGTTCTGAATATATTGCTAGGAATGCATCATCACAATATGGATAAACAGGTGCTATCTCGGGTAATCTGGTTGAGTCAGTTGTCTTAAAACAGATTGTAGATTATCAGTTTTGTATTGGGCAGTCTGTTTATTAGAGGGGGGATAGGGTTTACGATCATCCACTTGGGATTGTCAACAATCCCATTTTCTAACAGACACGCTCAAGAATGCTGTTTTAAGATTCTTGACTTTAAAAAACGATGCCCCTGCTAGAGAAACCTTACACACGCTAATGATTAATGGAGTCCACAAGAGGTTTGGAAGGGGTTTGGGGTCGACCTTGCACACAGTTTACGTTATCATAAGAGGAAAATGAAGTCAAAACTTTTGGTTTGGCAGTTGGTGAGTTTTCACTGGTTCACCCCATCTTATAGTATATTATTTGAAGTACATGTACCTAAAGCAATTTGTAATCTGTGTTTGGAAATGAACAGTCCTGTGTATTGATCTGTTATATAAAAGAACGTTACAATGATTTGAGACTTGGCTGGACAGAATGTATAGTAATTTTGTTGGGATGAGATAAAATACATTCTGGTATTGATTTATTATGTAAACGGGTATTGCAATAGTATAGTATATCGTCTGGATAAAGTGAGATAAGACTCCATTATTTGTGCTATGGTTCTAGATAAAACAAAAGTAATAAACACTCGGGTGATATATTGGTTGGTATTTTGTTAGAGACATCGTATTAAGACTAGAGTCAAATTGTTCCCAAAGCGCAATAAATAGTTTATTGCTTAATTCTTTCCGTGAGGGTCTTAATTCATGAACAGAAGACACAAATTCAACAGACAATTTGCTCTACAAGTTAAATTCATATGTCTTGCATAATTTCTTCTACATTAAACACAAATCACATTTCACAAATTAGTTTTCATATCAAGATTAAGCATACTCTGTCTCTGTACCTAGCGCACAAATTGGTCCTTCCCTATCAATGATGATTAGTAACGTGTGTTCTGAAAAGGAGTCAGTATACACGGCTCTGTACACCGTAAACGACACTCAAACTAGAAAAGTGGAGTAAGAAAATAAAATTAGGTAATATCAATCGAAACTGACATTAATATATCTGAGTGTCAGCATACACTGCCTAGAATGACACACGTCAATAGTTACAGTTGTCACTTGTAACATACTTCAGGAAATAAGTTCCAATTATGGCAAGATTACTATCTGACTCCATAAAGGTCAACATGTTTTTTACACTATCTGATATCTGACCAAACGAAATCCTATCGGGGTGTGGTTTTAGCTCTTCACTCGTGGGAACTTGTATTATTAGCCTCTCAAGAGAGTTAAATTAAATATTTGATAATCTGAATTGTGCAAACATTAAAGGGACATTGACCAACATAACTGGAATAACGAGTCTTCCTCTAATCAAGATGCGCGAATAAGCAGAATCGTCTTTCTTTTAAATGGTGTAGCATAATGGCAGGAACCTTGGTACAAATATGCATTTTTCTCAACTGTTCAAAAATTGTATAAAAAGTGAGTATAACAAAATTACGCGGAAAGAAAAACGTCTTCGTCCTTTAAGTATAAAAGTTATGATCTGAAAGTCCGACATTAGAAATTACTAATCAATGGAGTTAATCAGAGTTTGCAAGATACAGTCCGTTTTAAAAGGTCCGCGCCTAATATATACTATAAAAAAATATCCTATCTCCAATGGTATAATATCTATCCTCACCGATAGGCTAAAAAAATATTCAGAAGTAAGGGTATATTCCAAAACGTAACAGACGATTAGTCGCTTTGTTATGAAATAAGTTAGAGTAGTATATTGTTTTTCCAGCAGCGCTATGGGTAATAAGTTTACTTGAGAATGGATTCACGCCAAATCGAAGTTTGTGTTCTAATTATTGTTCCTAGCCCCTTTAACTGGTCGTATAAATAAGATTTGACCTTTTAAAGGGCCATGATTCATTATCATAGTAATAAAATATCAGAATATTTATCATTGATTGTTCTCTAGTTAACATGTGTTGTAAACCAATAATAAAGGGGCTTTAATCATAAGATGACTAACACGTGAATATATCAATACATGAAATTATAAAAGTTCGCGTGTGCGCGTGCGGAGGCGCGTGTGTGTGTCAGGGCGGGTGCATGTTCCGTACAATCATTTGACAGGCTGTTCTAGAATGTCTGATACCACTTCCTATATTGGCCTAACACGTCCACACAGCTATCAAATTTTAATATAGAAAATGTATAGCTTCAGTGAACCTGTTTAGGTATCAAAACAATTGAATTGAATTATATTGCAAATGCTGTTCAGGTCAACAGTGGTCGATAAATCTTACCAATAATATCCAACGACAGGGGCGAGACAGAATCCCCCAAATTAGGATCTATACAATTATAATCTTCTCATTATGGAATTGAAGAAAGGGGTGTGTTGGCCTCCCAATAAATTCAGAAAATGAAATTTTGACAAAAAATATTAACCACGACAGCGCCACTATTTACCTTTCGGGACATCTCGAAGCATCTGTTACTTATCCGGTGATGACTGTACCAGTATAAATAATCAAAGATTTGACGCTTGGTGTAACGTGACGTAAACCTCCATTAACCAGCAATTTGTCCTTGACACGTGTTTATAAATATAGACAAGATGTTAAAAGTGGAATTATGTTGTGCAACTTGAAATACCTGATAACCACATCTTAAACCCTAACTCGTAAATAACCTGTTTGATAACCAACTTTAAAGAAGTCTTTCATTCTTAGATTCTGAACATTCTACTTACATTTTGAACTTAAAAAGTTAAAGAACACGTCATTTATCTGTAAACAATCAGTTACAGGTGCTTTAACCTATATATTATCCTGTATTCTAATTTACTATAGGCCAAGCTCTACAGGTATCTTTAACTGTGACCCAGTTGGGCTGACGTAAGGCATACCACCAAGGGCGTGGATTTGTCATAACTTTTGTGGAGTGGGTTGGGGGGGGGGGCGGTGGAACCCTGGAACCATTCATTACCAAACCAAAATAATAATTACGAACAGTTTAACAGTGTTTTTTTCGATGAAAGCTGTAACTATGGGTAATATGATGACGATATGGTAAAATTGACTACCTACAATTAAGGAGGAAGATATCGTGAAGATGAATTAATGTGGCGAGACCAAAGGCAGTGGTTACTGGTTATATAGCATTCATGTGGATACAAACCTGAAAATCTGTCCTGGCGATCAGAATTATCCCGGGGGGGGGGGGGGGCAAAACCCTATTCGCACCCCCACCAATTCTAAGAGGAGGGTGGCCCCCCACGTCACTCCCCTAAATCCACGCCCATGCCTACCACAAACCCCCACACAATATCATTCATGATTTTAAGATATTTCAATTTGAATTAATACTCATTCAATAAAAACATATTTTATAGTCATCGGCGTATATCTATCTATTACCATGTTATTCAACAATTAATTGAATAATTTTGAATACCATAATAAAATCTATGAATATTTATGAAGTAAAAATTACGAGCATTAATAAATTTATGCCTTCAATCACCCAGTTTTCTATCTCAACAAAACTAGAAAATCTATATTTTATATTTGCCGTGAATAAGTAAAATATTTTATGAAATATACAAAACACCAAAATCAATAACTTATGTTGTATATATATCTAACCTTTAGCATATTATTCATCTATTCAGTGAAATTCGTACACGTTAACATGGTTTCAAGAATTGAGTACAAATCTAGCTACTTCCTTTGCTAGGCATGTGTAACGGTAATGGAATTCAAATTAGGGGTGTGGGTGGAACAGTTCTCTGGATTATGTAAAACTTTGTATTACAGAATGATTCTTGCTTGTGCCATGCTCAATGATATCTTGTGGGAGAAAATTTGATGGCAAAACCTAGCGAATAAAGTATCTCGAAATGGTTGTGTTCTGATACACCTATCAGAGCATGCCAAATAACCTAACCTTGTCCCATTTTGGAGAAGTTATATATATATATATCATTGCATGCAAGTCTTTTACTTATATCATGTTTCATAATATATACCCAACTCACCGACGAACTGCTTACTCGTGACGTAGACGTGACATTTTTGGATTGATTCCTTTGTTCTTCCGATTCTGCTACTTCCATAGTTTCCAAAAGTGGAGCCAACTTTGGACCACCGACAGTATTCCTATCCTTGCTTGTTTGAGACATAAGTTTGATTTGAGATTGCTGTTGTCCCGGACCGGGCCATGTCCCTGTTCCCGGTTTTCGTACAGGAAACTCCACATTATCATAAGGTGCCGCATCCATTTTTCTAGCAATACTCCAAAATGACCGCTTTTTTTTAAATATATAAAAAAAATAATATATCGAAACTTTGAGACAATTTTAGTAATCCAGAACAGGTTCTATATAAGACGTTGTAGACACTATCCCACCAACTCTTGTTTTGTAAACTGTTGTAATAAATCAACCTTAGAACTGGCTAACTGACATACGCTACAACCCCATTCACTCACAAGAACTAATAAAGGCACTCTGCATGTCGACTAACGTCCCGAATCATCGCGCTCTACACTTGGAACTGATAGACTAAAGTTAGAAATGTGTTTGGAGAAATCACACTCGCTTTTAGCGAACCGGTTGTGTAGAACGGCGGCAGATACCATTACTACGAGCAACCTGATATCGTCTGCTACCGTTTTATTCTTCACCACGCGCCCTGCATAATTTGGCGGGAAAGTAAAACATTGTCTACAGCTCTCGACAAAATAGAGCTGTGGCATATTCATGCTCGTTATGGCACTGGTTTCAAAGCCAAGCGACTTTTGTAAGCGTGACAACTACGAGTTTTATTAATACCATTTAATATCTATTAACAGAAGATGAAAGGAAACATTTTTTAGGGAAACAAAAATCGAATCCTATTATACTACGACATTCACGTTTTATAACATCAAATACTGATCTATATATTATATTGATGTTAAGGGTCATTAAGGGTCATTAAAGGTTTATTATCCAGACTGAATCAAACTGAAAGCCTCTAATTGTTCAATGTTATAGTGTGACTAGTCCTTAGACGCGGGCCTTAAACCATATGCTCTGATTTCACATCTGCAGAGAGTTCTTTCAACTTCAAAAATATCCTTTATTCTATTGTGGTAACGGCTTGATTTACAATAATGATATTAAAACCGTCCATTGAGTACAAAGGAACTAATATAATACAACCTTCTGAATACCTGTTTTGCAGGATGAAGAATATAGAAATATTGTATGTTTCTATTTCAATCTGAATGTAAATGTGTAACTGTTGTTGAGCTGTGTATTATTTTTTCCATATTGGAGGGGGTTGGGTGGGTTGGATCTGCTAACCTCAATTTGTAGTGCGACTTCAAAACATTTAATACAATTTTGCTAGGGGCACGGGTATCTGTCTAAATCTATTCCCGTCTGAGGTCTGCATAACCCGGTTGGTGGACAAAGGTGGACGTTAAAGCCTTCCGAAGGTATAACATCAATATACCATTGCCCTGGTGAGCTATACATAATTTTCAACACGAACTTCTCGTTGATTTCCCACCATTTATGTTTACAATTATACTGATTGACAGTGGTAATTGGCATCCCTAATTTGAATCAATGTAATAACGTGAGTCGAACGTCTGCACTGACATCATTGAGTAAATTACCCGTATTGCACCGGTTCCCGTTAATTACCATAAAGTGGATTACACGTTTGATTCGACGATACATTATTACCATAAAAACAAATTATATAAAAGAAGTTTTTACATATGGTATTAGCCCATTGGCCTCGATGTTTGTAATGGAAAGCTATTGATGAGGTTCATTTTCGGTTTATAGTGGCGGAAATCTACGCTATATCTCAACCACCTTTCTCTATATCTGAAAGGCGTGTTCAGGGCCTTTGGAAGCAATTCTTGATTGGCGGGGGGGGGGCATGGGCGCCGGAACGGCGCGAGAGCCAGGGTACCGAAAAATAGAGGGGAGGGGGTCCTGCCTCTACAAACTATTGAAATTTTTCAATTCCGAGAACGCTATTGAGAGACTCTAGCATTTTCACAATTTTCGTATAATGAGCAACTCATTATTTTTAATTTGACTTTCACTACACCAATCTTTATCAAGAATATAGAATAAGCTTTTTGAACGAGACGGTAGATTAAGAGTCACGATTCTAAAACTTTCATGATTATAGGGCTTGGGTATACATGTATACCCCAGAAAAGGTCAGGGTACCATTTTTATACCCTGGTGTCCGGGTTCCGGTGCCCCTGGGGGGGGGTCCATCCTAAGTCCCTATAGGTGAGGGTCCCGGGGCCGCAATAACCTGAAGAAAAGAGTACTTGCAGCCAAATTATTTGCCCCGCTACTCCGCCGGGCCTGGTGTTTCAGATGGGAACACGCGATTGTTGCCTCGCACCCATTTGCCGGACAGGCATTTTATATATAGGCCTATTGGTTCACCACATTTATGATGGTCCGGCAGTTTGATGTATCAAAGTGTATGTTTGAAACGATGTATTCAGGCCCGTCGCCAGCTCATAAAACTTTGTGGGGCTACGGAATCTTTTGAAGGGGCTAGGGATGTGGCCGGCTAAGAACGCTCTTAAGAGATCATTATTGTTGGCGAAATATGGGGGGGGGGGCTACCTCACACACAGCCCCCCCCCCCGTGGCTACAGGCCTGGATATATTCTGGACAAGCATCTTTCGACATTACTTGTTCTGTGGGAAAGCCATTCCGGAAGGGGCGGAGGTATCTATATATGGGTGTTGTGCGGGGGGGGGGGGCAGTATTGAAACATTCTCATACCGGATAGTGAGTCAAATTGTTTTAACAAGCACTACTCTGTGTGTCTCATTTTCTTCATTAACCTTGAAATGTTTTCAAGTAAAATGATACCGATTTAACCCACGACACCCGGGTAAGATCAGATAAGATAAGATTTTATTGTATCATAACACTCATTCCAGACTGCATACAATTTATATAAATGACACAAGGAACATATTCCGTGATACATTTCTTCGACTGTCAATAATTATAAACTTAGGACCCTTGATTATCAAAAACATACGTTTCAACAAGATTTCACAAGTCGTTATAAAGCATTTTATTATACACAAAAAGAAAAAACTATACAAACATCAGTTCGAACTATCTACTGGATACGGGCATACGCTATACAGTGTACTACGAGAAAAATGTTGCCCCGACAGCGGCGCTACGGCCTACTCTTATGTCGAATTCCAACTGCCAAGGGATCTTTTACGAGCACGCCAATGTGTACACGGTACCTCGGTTTTTCCTCCCATCCGAACGACTAGACAGCTGTCCTTCACAGGCCCTCCGTCCTGCATCTCTGACAAGGGGGAACCACGCCGGAAAATCGGCCAGTGCAGGGATCGAACACCCGACTTCCAGGCTAGCGAGCCAACGTGACCTCCCCCCCTCCCCCACAGGGAAACATGAAGACCCGTAATCAAGTAAAAGAGCGACAGCAAAGATATATAAAAGGGGAACAACTCCAATATAATAAATCACGTGATACATCACATGATCATTATTGCTAACTGTCCAAGATGTCTGAAAAACTCAACGTTTTCCCTTCAAGAATGTAAGCATAATATCTTTATTTCTTGTATGATTACTTATATTATTATCTAAATACATCCTTGTTTTAATATTCAAATAGGTAATGGAAGTGTATCAAACCCGAGTCTCATAGAAATTGATCACGAGATGATAATACCGCGAGCATGATGGACTGTCATTTCGTTTCCTCACTCAACCTGTCTGATCACTTGACAACTAAAAAATGTTTTAATGAATCCCAATATTTCCAAAAAAATTTCTAAGATAAACTATTATGACGCCCACTTATCCTTACTTCCATCGTATTAATGTCCCAATATTTCTATGTCTTAGTATTGGATTCATAATCATAATGATGGTGACATTGAAATGACTCTTCATTTTCATTGATGAATGGATATGGGACATAGTTTGGTTGCTGTATAAGTTTATCTTTGGTTATTACAGGCATATCTTTCCATTTCGTGTTAAGCTTGCTATACACATACCAACCCATAAAGTTATATGAATATTCTATTATATTATTATGTACTCATTATGTAGGCTACTGCCATGCCTAATAGTAGTAGGCCCACTATTCTGCACTAAAACTAAGACTTATGAAATCCATCCTGATTATTCATTTGCCTATAGGGCCTACATAAAATTTATTAAACATAAAAAGGTAACATAAATAATTAATTCATTTGAAATAAAGATTGTGACAGCTTAATAGATAAAATTTAGACCTTATCTATATACAGTAGAACTTGTATTAAGCAGGCACCCAAGGGAAATTTTAAAATGTTTGCTTAATGGAGGTGTTCTTTGAAAAAAGGTGTACAATATTGCCCCCGTCGTTATTAGCCCAGTTTAGGGGCAGCACAGTAGGACGTTAAACCCCATTTCATTTCATTTCCAATAATGCCCCAACCCCTACCACAAAAGAATAAAGATATAGATTGCATATATATTTTTTATTCATAAAGATATAGATTGCATATATTTTTTTATTTATGTAGTATAACAATAACAATAACAAAACAATATAATATGTAGTTTTTATCTGGTCGTCAATTCAAAGTAGTCCCTTATGCATGTCTGTTTATTAATACTGGCTCTCTGGCCCCCCAATAATTCTTTCACTTTCATCATTGCGTCTAAAAGTTCTAGATTGTCACTATCTTTGGCATAAGTTAGTATTGTCTCGGCGGAACACTCCGCAGAACTTAATGTAGTTTTTTCGAAGTGAACAATATTGTTATCACTATCATCAGAATCATCACTAGAATCAACAGAATCTTTCAATAAATCACATGCCGATTGGTCCCAGTCAATGTCTTTTGAATCAAATGTAAATACATTTTCATCTAGAGTATGCAAATTGTGAAAATCACATTCGAAAACGTCTTTAGCTATTCTCAAAACCGAAAGAGGTATATTATCTTCTTCATCATCATCGTCATCATCGTCTTCTGTCACTCCATTTTCAAAATTAAATCCACACTTCATAAAACACTTGTGAATTGTGGATGCTTCAACTGAAGCCCAAGCAGATTTCACCCAGTAAATAGCAGTTAATATATCGATTTTTTTTAAAATCTCACTACCGCCAACAATCGTATTACGCTCCATCTCTGATAGTATATGTTCACATTGTAATTTTCTAAATTGCAATTTAAACGACTGAATAATGCCCTGGTCCATTTGTTGACTTTTTGAAGTCGTGTTAGCCGGTAAAAATTTGACTGTCACGTTGCTAAGATTCATTTGCGGATGTGCTGGGCAGTTGTCTACAAACAGTAAAATATTTCGTTTCTGATTTTTCATTTTTTTTATTTAAGTCGGAAAGCCATTCTTCATATAAAAAACTAGTCATCCAGGCTTTTTTATTGTTCCTATACACAACAGGGAGTCGCTTCACATCTTTCACTTTAGAAAAACATCGTGGTTTGCTCGCTTTGCCAATCAACAGCAGAGTGATTTTTTCGCCAGTCATACTCGAACAAAGAGCCAAAGAGAGTCGTTCTTTCGAACGTTTACCACCAGCACAGTCGTCACCCTTTATGTGAAATGTTTTTCTGGTTGTGTCTTTAAAAAACAATGCCGTTTCGTCCATATTAAAAATATCCGAGGGTGCGTAACCATCACATATTGTAGGCAGCTTTGATTTCCACTCGTCGACCATTTTACCGTCTACATCCGCACGCTGTATTTACGTCATATGCAAGTTGTAGTCACAACGTTGTGACAACGTCAACACAACGTTATCAAAACGTCATACTTGGACCTTGACCCCTGGTTTAAGTGATCAAGGGCTTTCCATGTGGGCGTATAAAAAAAAAAGGGCCCTAAATTCGATGACTACTTTTTTCTTGTTATCAAAACGTCAGGTTGTGGTCACAACGTTGTCACAAGGTAAGAGTTTGTTGCAAAACAACCTACAGCCAACCTCTGAACAACGTTGTCACAACGTTGTGTGCCCACTGATATAAGTATTAGTTTTGGCAATATTTTAAAAAAATTATATTTTTTATATTACCAAGATGACATCCTCAATGTATTAGTACTATAATATTTTATATAATTACAGGGCCTTGACCATTATGAAGGCCAGATTGAAGGGAGCCCAAAAGGGTCACAGTTTATTAAAGAAAAAAGCTGATGCTTTAACTCTTAGATTCCGTAATATTCTGAAAAAGATCATTGAGGTATGTTATGTTTGTGACTTGTTAATGTTGTAATGTGAATAAAAATACAGTACAGTGGGTTAAAAATGAATTATAAGTTCAGAAAGTATAGTATGGACTTAAAAACACACACACAAATGACCGCCATATTCAATAATTAGTAAACTGTTTTGCAATTCAGTTCTACCACATTTCATACGGACTATCATTCACACAAAGACCAAATAATCGTTTCCTATTTCATTTAATGGAAGCAAAATAAATATGTACTCAACATAATTATCGAAGTACCGGTAAGCTATTACTTACTGTTTTCGACCAAAATTGTCGATTTAGGACTTTTAAATGTTGGTCAACTAGTTTAGTGTCTGTTCTCAAGCAGAGCTAACTGTAGACAGACAGCCTAAGTTCAGTATGACACACACTGAAAGCTTGATAAATCTGTGAAACACAAACTGTTGGGCACCACTGGCAGGTAAGTTATCAACATCAGAGATATCTAAAGTTATTGATATATTCTTCTAAGTAATTATTTTGCTTTATATAACGATGAGTGATATAGCATTCCTGGTAAAATTTGAAGATTTTAGATTTTTTTTACACTGGTACATGTATCTCAACTCTCAATATTAACCCTTTATGTAGGCTACATATTGACTACCTTAACTGCTCCCTACTCTGCCTCTGTCGAAGCTCTGAAGGGTTAAACAGTCATTTATATTGATTTCAGACTAAAATGATAATGGGTGATATAATGAAGACAGCTTCATTCTCTTTAGCAGAAGCTAAGTTTGCTACAGGTGATTTAAATCACATGATCTTACAGAATGTTACTAAAGCTCAAATCAAAGTTAAAAGCAAGAAGGAGAATGTAGCTGGTAAGTATGTTATAGTTGTACAATTAATATAGGTTTACCAAACACTTTCAAAATACGTGAAATGACAGTTTTATTCGAGAGAGATGGACGTGAATTTGACTGAACTGCACTGGTCGTAACCAGTTGAAAGTCGAGTTGTGTAACATGCTAGCCTCAGATATTAATGTCTGTCATTGTGTTAAGTGGCGCGGTTTCAATCCCAAGCTTGTATGCACAAAGGAGTTGGATCGCCTGCAAAACCTTATGGGTTTTCTTAGGATCTCTGATTTCCTTTTACTGTTAAAGACCCCTAAACCCAAGCGTATTATTGAAATAAAATTATATGATATTATTATGTTAGCCCAAAATGTTCTAGCTTGTGTAGAGTGGACATTGAACTACTTTATCTCTTTCTCTTAAACCAGTTTTAATGATGTTTCTGCATGCAGATAAAGTTTGTAATTTTATGGGATCTGCATTTTTTATACGCCCACATTTTCATGTGGACGTATTATGTCGTCGCCCCTGTCCGTCCGTCCGTCCGTCCGTCCGTCCGTCCGTCCGGACGTCCGTCCGTCCGTCCACAATTGTTTGTGGACTCTCTACAGGTCACAATTCTTGTCCGATTTTGACGAAACTTAAAATATAGGTTTATCCCCAAAAGATCTCGACTGCTTTCGATATTGGCATGTATCGGATCAAAACTTCATGGATTATGGCCCCTGATTGTACGAAAAATCACGTTTTTAGCTTGTGGACCCTATAGAGGTCACAATTTTAAACCGATTTTGATGAAACTTAACATGCATGTTTATAACCCAAAGATCTTGGTTCCTTTCGATATTTGCACCTATCGGAACGTAAATTCCTAAATTATGGCCCCTGATTGTCCGAAAATTCACCTATTTTAGCTCGTGGTACCTCTGGAGGTTACAATTATTATCCGATTTGAAAAACCGTTCGATTATATCACCGTTACACCCTAAGGAAGGTTGAGTTCAAATTTCGGAAAAATCGGACCAAAATTACCATACAAAATGGCCGCCGTTCGTACGCAAATACTGTTAAAAATGCTATATCAATGTTGTGGACCCTGTAGAGATCACAATTTTAATTCGATTTTGATGAAACTTTAAATGCATGGTTGTAAACCAAAGATCTTGGTTCCTTTCGATATTTGCGCATATCGGATCGTAACTTCCTGAATTATGGCCCCTGATTATACGCTAAATCGTCTTGGTTTAGCTTGTGGTCCCTCTGGAGGTTACAATAATGAACCGATTTAAAAAATCGTTTGATTATATCACCGTTACACCCTAAGGAAAGTTGAATTCAAATTTCGGAAAAATCGGACCAAAATTACCATACAAAATGGCTGCCGTTCGTACGCGAATACTGTTAAAAAATGGTATATCAAGGTTGTGGATCCTGTAGAGGTCAAAATTTTAATTCGATTTTAATGAAACTTAAAATGCATGGTTATAACCCAAAGATCTTGGTTCCTTTCAATATTTGCGCATATCGGATCGTAACTTTCTGAATTATGGCCCCTGATTATACGCAAAATCGTCTTGGTTTAGCTTGTGGTCCCTCTGGAGGTTACAATAATGAACCGATTTAAAAAATCGTTTGATGATATCACCGTTACACCCTAAGGAAAGTTGAATTCAAATTTCGGAAAAATCGGACCAAAATTACCATACAAAATGGCCGCCGTTCGTACGCGAATACTGTTAAAAAATGGTATATCAAGGTTGTGGACCCTGTAGTGATCACAATTTTTATTCAATTTTGATGAAACTTGAAATGCACGATTATAACCCAAAGATCTTGGTTCCTTTCGATATTTGCCCATATCGGATCGTAACTTCCTGAATAACGGCCCCTGATTATACGTTAAATCGTCTTTGTTTAGCTTGTGGTCCCTCTGGAGGTCACAATTATTATCTGATTTAAAAAATCGTTTGATTATATCACCGTTACACCCTAAGGAATGTTGAATTCGAAATTTCGGGAAAATTCGGAACAAAATTGCCATACAAAATGGCTGCCGTTTGTACGCGAATACTGTTCCTTTCGTTATTTTCACATATCAGATCATAACTTCCTGAATTATGGCCCCTGATTGTCCGAAAAATCGCCTATGGTCCCTCTGGAGGTCACGATTATTATCCGATTTAAAAAACTTGACTCTATCACCGTTACACCATGCGAAAGGTTGAGTTTGAATTTCAGGGAAATCGGACCATAATTGCCAGACAAAATGGCCACCGTTTGTATGCTAATAGTGTTAAAATATGGTATATCAAGGTTGTGGACCCAGTATAGATCACAATTTTAATTCGATTTTGATGAAACTTGAAATGCATGTTTATAACCTAAAGATCTTGATTCTTTTCGATATTTGCGCATATCAAATTGTAATTTAATGAATTATAGCCTTTGATTGTAGGAAAAATCCCTTTTGATTTTGCTTGTTCTCTAACCATCTCTCGAAAATGTGGGCGTATCCTGCCTGGCAGTGCCAGCTTACTATCTTTTACATTTGAATGTGTCTACAATAAAAAAAAATCCAAACCATGAAAAAGTATGAGACCTTGGTTAAGTTATCAGTGAAATTAGGTAGGCATAGATAATTGACACAATGAACTGAGTTTTCTCTGTGGGTTTTCTTCGGGTCCTCAGATTTCCTCCCACTACTAAAGATCCGTGCATGCAAGCAAATTATTAGAATAAAATTTATTCCCAGAATATGTTATTCCCAAAATGTGTGCGTTGACTGGAAGTAAATCCCCTTTTCTTCATCTCTATCTCTACATAGTACAATTACCTATTAATATATTTTTTTCCAGGTGTAAATTTACCAATTTTTGAACATTATCAAGATGGAGCTGATAGTAAGTTTTTTAGTCATCAATAATTCTCGATTTGAATACAATAATACAATAAAAGTCGTAAGATTTATTTTCTGTGGATACCACTAACGTATCTCAAACTCAGTAAAAGAGCTTATATAGCCAATATAGGCTTAGCCTAAGCCTGTTCCTCAATCCTTTTCTGTGAAGGGGGTTGGATGACTGAATGGTTAGCTTGCACATGCTGTATCATAAAGCCAGTCATTGAGTCAACTAGGGTGGTTTTGAATCCCCGGTTGTAAGTGGCAAGGAGTAGGGTCGTCTGTCAAACCTTGTGGATTTTTCTCCGGATCCTCCGGTTTCCTCCCACTGCTTACGACCCCTACGGGCAAGTGAATGATCGAAATAAAATTAAACTATTATGTTAGTCCTGAAATGACCTAGTTTGTGTCGAGTTGACGTTAAAACCTATTTCTCTCCCTCTTTTCACCTAAGATTTGATTTGTTCCACAATGAGAAAAGACTTTAAGTTGATCAATTGATACAGTATCATGCTATAAGTAGTATTTATAATTATAACATATTTATTTTCTCTTCATTACAGCATATGAATTAACTGGTTTATCTCGAGGTGGACAACAGATAGACAGATTAAAGAAGAATTATGCCAAAGCTATACAATTGTTAGTAGAACTAGCATCTTTACAGACGTCATTTGTTACGTTAGATGAAGTTATCAAAATAACCAATAGACGTGTTAATGCTATAGAACATGGTAAGCTATAGAATAGCCAATAGACGTGTTAATGCTTTAGAACATGCTAAGTTATAGAATAGCCAATAGACTTGTTAATGATATAGAACATGGTAAGTTAATAGAATAGCCAATAGACGTGTTAATGCTATAGAACATGGTAAGTTATAGAAAAACCAATAGACTTGTTAATGATATAGAACATGGTAAGGTAATAGAATAGCCAATAGACGTGTTAATGATATAGAACATGGTAAATTATTGAAAAAACAAAATATTTTCAATGGTGCGGACCTTGCGGTATTTGTATAACTAAAAATTACATACATTTTTCACTAATAAATTGTGATGAAATTTATTCTGTTAAATTTTTATGGATGGCAATGCAGGAACCAATAGTTTTCTGTATATCTAAAAAGGCAAATATGACGTGAAAAGTGTCTGAAGGTAGATTATGTGACGGGTGTAATTTCCAGTGGTCTTGTGTTTGTAAAATTGACTTGTACTGAAGTTAGTCAGTATTAAAATATAAAGTGGAATTATTGAGGTTTTCTCATGGACTAACTTTTCATATCCATGTATCATCATGTCAGTTTTTTATTTACTTTGATTTGTATTTTTGTGTCTATCCTCAAACATTTTAATGTCTGTCTGTTTTCAGTTATCATTCCAAAAATAGAAAGAACCTTAAGTTATATCAGTACAGAGTTAGATGAAAGAGAAAGAGAGGAGTTCTATAGGTAAATATTGGGGATTGATAAAGAATAAAACCCAAACAAAAACGTACATAGTGTGGTTTCATTTTGACGCTGGTATTTTGAGCCATTGAGACCGTGGTATATTAAACTAAAGCACATCAATATTGATGTGCTTAAAAGCTGAAATCAGGTTTAAGCAGCCATAATGTATACTGTAGTGCATAGCATATTTAACATTTTTTGGGTGTTTGATGGCCGAATGGTTAGCATGTGCGCACTGTATTAAAAGGTCTGCCATTGCGTCAGCGAGCGTGGCTTCAATTCCCCGGTTGTACATGACAAGGAGTAGGGTCGCCTGTCCAACCATGTGGGTTTTCTCCGGGTCCTTCTGTTTTCTCCCACTGCTAAAAGACCCCTAGATGCAAATTAATTGTTGAAATAAAATTGAACCATGTCTTAGTCCTGAAATGACCTAGTTGGTGTCGAGTGAACATTAAACCCCATTTCTCTCTCTTTTTTTTAACATTTTAAAAGCAATAAAGTTTCCTAGTATATGGGATCATAAAGTGAACTATGTAGTGCTTTGCATGCGAATTACTAAGATATATGGCCCAATATATCGTTTTAATAAATTCTTTGTTTAAAGTACATGGCATGCTTGAATCATGTTATCTTTTTGAATTATAATTTTATGTCCGCAAAGTAACAAGAAATATCGGCATGAATTTCATCGGCTGAACATAGGGTGTTTTATAAGTAATATTCTCAGATTAATCAGTTCACTATGTCTGTTCACTCACAGATTGAAGAAAGTACAAGAAAAGAAGAAAGCAATCAGAAAATTAAAAGAAGAGGCAGTAGAAGAGCGTAAACAGGCTGGTTTATTAATAGAACAGGGGAATAACCTGTTGGCAGATGATTATGATGAAGACTTGTTATTTACAGATTAAATACACCACCTTTAACTTTAAGGCCATAAAAAAAAATATTCTGGTTCACAGAAAATCATCCTTGAAAATCTGAGGGATTTTTTTTTTATTTTGTACAAGAATCACTACTGAGCTAAATGATTTCTCATAAACATCACATTGTTGAAGTAACTACTCATCATGTTGTTGAATGCCTGATTATCCAGTATCATTTATGATTGCCTATAACATTTATCAGGGTTGCATATTTGATAATTAAGCATAGGGTACATATACATTTCCAGTTTCACTCAAAAAATGTTTTTTCTGTAACTGGAGGCAACTATTTACGGGCAGTAAAAATAATGAGATCCGTTTCTTTTTTTATGTGACACAGGGAGTATCTGAGAACCGGTATATTTTTTATGTATGGCCTAATATTAGGCAATATTTATAGAACTTTCTACCAAATATTACATAAAATGGACAGTGTCCAATTTTCTTTAATTGGGTATCCAGGATTAAATGAGCAGAATATTTAATCAGCATTTACCAGAGTTACATCTGTGAAATTATTTCTGAATATTAACCTATAGTTATATTACTTATTATTAGAGCCTTTCTATTATATTATTAATAATAAGTCCCATAAGGTTGTAGATTGTGGGATATAGACCATATAGACATGTACCTATACAGAACAAAACTATTTCTGTCTTTATAGAATATTTGTAAAACAAAATATAACCATTATAAATAGTTATTTATGTATATAAGGTTGAACAAATTGAATATAATTTTCTTATGTATGAAACAAATGTTATTATCATATTATGTTTTTATTATAGATCTTAAATTTTAAAATGAGGGTGAATGGGGGAGTGCTGAGCACTGAGCACTGGGATGTGCAAGATAGGGGGTTTTCCCCAAAAAAGAGAGATGAAGAAAAGGGGAGATGCTACTTTTACATACTGGTCTGTTGTCATATACCATTTGTATAACAGGTCACAATTCTCTAAAAAAAAAAATACTGTTTATAACTGAGTGAAATTTCGATTAGGATTCTCTTGTATTTATTGCTTGATAAAAGTAGGGAGCCTAGTCAAAATGTCGCTATAAGCAGTTACTGTATTCCATAGAATTGTTACCAGTGTGTTACTAAATGTTATTAAAACAATACTTTTTGTACTGGTAGTAATGTTATAATATAGGGATGGTAATTCCTAGATTACCATCCTTTATCTTCAAACCGGTTATGTGCCCCTGGTGTATGTATTGTGGAGTGAATGAGTACTGTTCTGTTTATTGATTTAATATTGTCATCTATTGGTTCATTTGATCCATATTATTACTAAAAGATGTGTGTAGTTATTCTAGGGTGTGAGCGTAAAGTGTTGGCCCTTATTTCCATCGTTTCTCACAATTGTGTTGCTGATCTGGGCTCCCAAGAAAACTACCAACAAATTTTATGTCATGGAGTCTTTCCGAACAGACACAAGAGCCCTGATTTTCAAGATGTTAATGTGACTAAACAAATCACATTCAATTTAGACTGGACAATCAGGTATCTGTTAGAGAAGTCAGCGAAAAATATTGGTTTTGTACAAATTTCTCACTGAAAATTATTCTAGGTTTGAGGGAACAGCTCAACCATCCAAATTTCTCAATTTTAACATTTCCTGATTGATTGTAAATGTAAATATTTTAATATTCATATTTTCGAGCTACATCTAGATGTTAAAATTACACATAACAGTCCCGGTACAATTGTGTCCCGTATATAATGAAATAAATGTGCTAATATCTAGTCAAATGTATAGACTATGTATGTAATCATGTTGTGTATAAGTGTGTGATTAAAACAGTATATCAACGCTTGATGTGTTTATTCTATACAAATGTAGTCTTGCAGTGCGCTGTGAGGGAAATTTAGTCTTGCACGGATTCATGCAATGTGGGACATTTTGACCGGACAGCAGCGCTACAGCCTACTCTTATATTAAATTCCAACTGCCAAGTAATGTTATACATGCACGGGACCTCAATTTGTAACCCATCCAAACGACTAGACAGATGTCCTGCTTTTATTAAGACACCTATTGATCTTAAAAAGTTTTAAAGATTATTTCTCAAGTTATGCTCCTTTGTTGTGAAGTCTTGTTTTAACACTCAAGCATCAACCTTTTTGAATTTGTATGGGTTGCCTCATCTTATAAAATTTTAAGTCAATAGTTGAAGGTTATCAACCAATCTGTTTAAAATGGATATCAATTGCCTAGCTCACTGATTGGTTTATTCCACTACTGGTATGAAATATAATTACCGAAGTCATCATCTTAAATATAGTTTAATATATCTAAATAGACTATTCGTGACTTTTAGCTGGGGGGTTTAGAATTTTTTAAGGAGCCATATCAGAATTTATTACTTAGCAATGCTATATGTATTTAGTAGATTCTGAAGAAATTATTATCCAATCTTCAAAATGGTGACAAACTTTATGCGCTGCTCAGACAACTAAGCTTTTGGTGGGCATACATTTCATTGTCTGGCAACCTATGTTTTTCCACAGCATACCTTATACCCAGAAAAGCCAGTAGCCTACTGAGAGTCCACACTACATTTAACAAGATATTTATAAGTTGGCCAACACACCCTTCACTTTTCATTAGGAAACTTAATGGGAAATGAACTGAAATTGGGTTTAACATTCCTGCTCCAAACTGGGCTAATGAGGACAGGCATGCAGTGTGCTATGAGAGAAATTTGTCCGAGCAACGCACTATGGCCGACTCTTAAATCGACTATGGCCATGGACTTTTACAGGGATATCATACAAAAACATACAACACTGAAGACAAATGATTCTAACAAACACTGTAGTTTATTAATTAATGACAGTCTACACAAAATACATGTACATAGAAGCACAAATCACCCGTTGATCCAAATTGCCATTAAGAATTTATACAAATCATTTCATTGTCTGTGTGTCTCCCCTCTCTATGTTACAATTAAAACCCTGGAGAACCAACGCAGAATATGAAATACAATGATTCAAAGCAGCCATACTGCTCTACCATTATGTATCAAAAATAAAAATCTCCTTCAATAGATAGAGACAGTATGGTTGACATTTGAGTTTATTTAGCTACCAATGTTGTTAAATATTGAAATTCTACCTACTAAGAAGAAGTAAAAGCGAGTGATCAAGTCAAATCGAGGTATATCATATAATCCAATTTGAAGGACAATATTCCAGCAGTAACAAATATCAATAACCATATTCCCTAATATAGATTGTTCTAGCATTATTAATCCTTCTTTCTTTATTCTAAATATCAAATACGTATCCGAGAGAAAGAGAGAGATGGGGTTTAACATGGACTACACAAACTAGGTCATTTCAGGACTAAATGGTTTAATTTTATCTCAATAATTTGCTGGCATGTAGGGATCTTTAGCAGTGGTGAAAACTGGAGAACCCAGAGAAAACCCACATGGTTGGAAATGCGACCCACTCCTTGTCATGTCCAATAGGTGTCAGTGACAGATATTGATCAGTGCATTGTTTTGCCAATTTCAAACCACAGTGGTCTAACAAGTGGTCATGCAGTTGCAACTACCTGCTTCTGTGTATGTAACAATATAGAATTAAAGTTTCTGGTTTAGAATTTTGGCGACGCATGTAGTTTAAAGAGAGAGAAATGGGGTTAAACGTCCACTCGACACAAACTACGTCATTTCGAGACTAACATTGTAGTTCAAAGAAGAGAATTCATAATAATCAGTTAACAATCCATAACAGGTGAATCAAGTTATTGATATTGGGGATGGGTTAGGGGAAGGGAACAGAAAACTATCGCAACAAAATACTTCTAAATACAATGTTTTAAACTCCTGTGTTCATTAAAATAAACGTCTTATCTGATTGTCACGGGACTAGTTACACTGTCAAATATCGGGATGAGTGATGCTCAAAAATAAAAATAAAACATAAAAGATACATTATATCAACATACAAATAAATGATATATATATATATAAATGCTTCAAAATATTCAATAGACAATTAACTGGCTTACTATCAAGAGGAACTTATGTGCATAGAATAGAGAATATCGTAATTTGTTTCTTTTGTCACATATATCTGAACAAGTTTGCCATTATATCAATCAGCCTTCAGACGGAAGTAATAAACTTAAAAAAGAAAATTTGGTTATTATCTCCATCATCTGGTTTAAACTATTAATCAGATGATTCTTATTTATATTAACTTTATATTAACTTCATATTAACGAAATTATCTCAAATACTCTGCCGTTAGAAAAGAATCCTGTTATGACACAAGATATTTTATGTATAGGTAAGAAGTATTGTTTAATGGTTGAGAGCGAGACATTAAGTAATATATTGTAACAACAAGAGGACTGCGATGTCTTAAGCTCAAGCCAATTAATCAACTTAAAATAATACAGACACTCTGCACATGCTTTTACAGTGAACTCAGTCACGCGAGTCTAATATTTACAAGGTAGGATTCGCAAGTTGCCCGTACAATTATTTCAAATAATGTTAAACAAAAATCAAAGGATGACGTCACAGATAAATCAGGATCATCTGATTCCCAGTTTAAAAACTCTATCCAAATACAATTTGCAAACCATTTGTAAAGACAGAAAGATGTTTCATCATAAGTATAACTAAATTAAAAGTGCCTGCTTTGATTAAATTAAAAATTATTCTATGATTCCCTGTGTATAAAACATTAGCAATATGTGTTTAAAAACAAGTGTTTTACGATATCAAGTCAGACTGGTTAGTTCATTTCTCTAACTTAATATTAAAGTATTAAACATATATATTTAAAATATCTATTAACAAGGATATATTTGAGGTAAAAATTGATTTTTAAAAAGTTTTTGTCAGAATTTTTTTGGCATAAAACATGTACATAGACTCTATGATAATTTATAAAACATTCATAACCGGTTTGTTAAAACTAGCAATATTGACAGGGACAACCATATCATTAAATATCAAACCAAATCATCTCCATTATCAACAGACTACAGAATTAGAGAAACTAATCAAATTTTATGATGTATTACAATCATAGCCAAGAAGTCAAGTATTTAGAATAGATAAAATTTGAATAAACAGCACAAGTTTTTTTCACCATGCTTCTTTTTTGCTCAGTATAAGTTTATATTACCAGTTGCCTTGGATAGGACAAACACGTCTCAATATTCAACAGAGACCAGATTATTGGAAAAGTAAAGAATTTTATGACTTTAATCATAGCCAAAAAAGTATTCATAGCCGATAAAAATTTGTCTTCCCTATATTTCTTTTTTATCAGTTGGCTTGGACAGACATATTCCTAAAGCAAATGCCAAGGACGCCAAGGAATATGTGGACAGAGAAATCAAATGGTCTAAATAGTCATATGATTTCCTGTCAAATAAGATAAATATCATTGTCCCTGTACCATGCTAGAGTTCAAGGTTTATATTTTAAAGTAGTTAATAATAATAAAGTATACAAATAATTATGTATATCTTAGAATATAAACTGACCTAAGAAGTGCTAATAATAGTATAAGTACATAGAGAAATGATATATTTATATATATTGATATTTTATATATATATATAGAAAATGGATTAACTACCTTTGTACATGACATGCAATATAAGACGCCTTTTAAAAACAAATATGTTTAAATAGTAAAAGATCTCTTCTACGTAATTATGTACATTATATACAACTTTAAACTGATTCCATTCATAGCTTCATTTCTTCTTTACACATTTTTAAACATCAATGCTTAATAGTAATACAACCGAAATAGACAAAAAGTAATTAAAAACTATAAACATCGGATTTGATTCAATTAAAAATTATTCATCATCCCATATATAAAAAAACATTCACAATATACTAAAAATTTCAAGAAAATCATTAAAAAAGAAAAAAGTGTAAAGTAGTATCTAGAGAAAGTAAGCATACTTTTCCTCAGACATGACACCTATCAACCTACACAGTATAACCAACTTAAAAACGTTTTTAGACAAAAATATAGAGAAATATTTCACTGTGAATGAAACCAGTTTACTCCCTGTAAATGTAATTTTGATCTTTAGACATTATACAATTAATTCATTTAAACCTTCATAATAATAATAATAATAGCTATACATTAAATGAAGTATATGAAATCGTCTAATATTATCATGTATAATAATAGCAGGCGTCATGGTATAGCAATGGTACACAATTCATTATTAACGCTGATAAACGGTAGACAAGTTGCTGTGTTTCACTTTTACCTGGGAGCCTTATTCATGAAAACTTAAAAGTATACAGCCTTTCCATTGATCAAGAGCTAAAACCTGTATTTAGCATTTTAACTCTTAGCCAATGAAACAGGTGCATCGACAATTGTCGTCACATCTTAAACTTAAGATAATAAGAATCGCAGCTTACAGCAAAAGATTTTGGGCAGCTAATGATAATATTCAAGTACCAAAACCATTCTTTTTAGGCTACAATAGTTTCCAGAATATTTAAGTTTTCTTGAATACTGTCCCCTGACAAAAATCTGCAGAACTGATCGAGCAGATAGAAATGAATTATAAACCAATGTTATACAATTGATGATTAAAGGGCAGTTTAAAAAACCCTGTATATAAACAAACACATTCTAGTTTGACTCACTGTCATCCATATTACCATGAAAATTATAAAATAAATATTAGAATCTGTCACAATCACTTGATGCCATTATTTACCTGAACTTAGCCATAAGTTAAAACAAACAAAAAATGGTTTTTAAAATAACATAGATTTTGAATGTCATTTTTTAATATCTGACAAGTCTCATTCGAAGAACTTCTTTGATGATTTAGCAGATAGACCACTTTGATTTTTTTCTTTTTTTAACAAAATCTACGAAAATTTTAAAATAGAAAAAAGATTTGAGGACCTTGATTTCTGATTAAAAATGCTAAATGATTGACACTTGATTTTTTGTTGATTTACCTAAAAGGCAGATTAGAAATACCTTGATGACGGCTACATTATCATATAATTAATCTCAATGTTTTCTTACAGAATCGCGTTGATTTCATTCATCAATGTAAAGGAACCTTAGAGGGTTTAATTTGCTCAGATAGTGTAGGATACATGTACATACATTGTCTTTCATGACAAATCTTTACAAAACATTTATCTAAATCAAATATAATTTTACATCATGATGTCTGCCATGTAGAGATTTAACAAGTAACAAAATACAACTTTATTTTTTTTACGGTAGCGAAGACTAAAATTACCTCATGATTAAAAAACTACCAATATCTATTAAAGATACTGTTGAAGACATATGAAAACTGCTTAGCGATATCCGTTTTGATTTCTGGTTGGCCATAAATACACACACTATGCCATCTACATGTAGTACATGTAGCCACAGGAAATAATCAAAGTAATCCAGGGACTGTAACCATATGCAAATTAGTTACTATTTTGAGCACAGTACAGTAAGCTAATTAATCAGTAAACATTGTAAAGGATTGATACATGTAGAGTTGTTGTTTGTATAAAATTTCATATTGATGATTTTATGAGGCACTCCATTTTTATCGACAGTCTATGCATAGTGAGAATAAGTTGATACCTGTATATGCCAAACGAGGTCAAATTCATTGTAATTGTTCCTGATTAAGTAAAACTCAATTTATTAAATAGGCACACCTTGCTTGATATCTAGTTTTGTTTTAAAATGGACAATGTACTGTTTCAAATCAAAACAAATTATCAGAACCAAATTATCACCTGAATTCAAAAATGTGCAATTATAGCTAAAAGTTACAGCTTATTCTTATAATTCATGAAGCCTTCATTTTGAAAACTTAACACTTTTTTTTACTGAAGCAAAATTCTTATAGATCTGGGATCTTATTCACCCAAATTTAATTAAAAGTATTAAAAAAATACAGACTATTTATTGGCTTAGAGTTAAAAGTATGTACAAAGATTTTAACCTTCAGACAATCAAATGTATGGATCTTCCAAATATTTTAGTTCTAAGTTTTCGTAAACAAGTTCACTGTTATTTCTTGTACAACTATCAAGAAATAGACCTAGAGTTAGAATATAGACTCCGCATTATTAAAATCTGTAAGCCCGTTAAAGATTTTAATTTACAGAAATTAAACATTTCGAATTCACAGCTGCCTTTAATATACATTAATAAAACCTAAATAAACCCCCAACTGTTCAACAGTTAAATATAACAACCTGTACATTTTAAAATAAAATAATGGATCATTCCATGTCAAATCAACAAAGATCTAATGCTTAACCCACACGAGCATGATGTCATATCAATAATCGATGCACAACTGCCAAAGGAACAAGCATGTCAAATTTCTAGTCAATCGTACTTGAATTGGAAGAGACTTTGGCTTACTTGAAGTGCGTCGTTCAGAAGAACAATATGAGTGGCAATTGTGGACGAACCCTTTTTTACAGAAACAAAGGTCGATATCCATAACCATATCATCTCTGTCCAAAACTGTAATTGTGTGGACCAACTAGGTGTCAAAATTTCAAAAGACTTTGTTGAATTAACAATGGTCACAAGCCTGGAAATAAGGCACCTGTCACTGACAGGCAAAGATTCAAGCTTTGTTAGGCACAAAAACCTCCGGTACTATTTCATTAGTGCCTGACATTTTGTCAGGTACATCTAAAACCGTTATTTCCAGGCCTGATCGATGGAAGATCAGTAGGTTTACTAAATCAACAACAAATTATACATGTATATAATACCTAAAAGGTTAAATCAATATTACCATAGCAGTTTTAAATTTATTAAAATTGATCTGTTTTTGAAGCTACCGTTAAAAAAGCGAGTTGTTATAATTATAGACCTCAATTCTACATTTTTTAAAAGCAATAACATTTAGCATCAATTTAGTTCACTTTGTTGAATCTAAGAAATGTGATCGCAATTTACAACCTATATAAAGAACAGTGCAAAATGTTTCAAACAAAATGTTGAAGAATTCAAATCAATCAAAAGTGGTCAAGTTTTAAACAAACCTATGATAATCGATGATGTCTAAACACAAATATCTGTAAGTTTGATATATATACAACAAATATGTCTGGATTAATAATACTCTTATCAGCCTTGTTATCAATGTCTTACAGTTTGTAGAACATTAACAAGGTTCATTGTACAAGTACTCTCTACTATCAACTCTTCAATGCAAAATAAAAAATGCAAAGTAATTCAGTTCAAATTTCATGATTGTGAACAGCAAGAATATGACTTGAAATCTTATTGAAGAGTGTCTAGTGAAATCTGAAAAAAAAAACCTTCAAATCCAAGGTTTTATCCATCTATATATCAGTTAATGAATTCACTTTGGGTCTTTTTGTACGACAATTTCACATGATTTATTCCGTTAAAACATGCGAGATATCTAAGCCGCGAATACAAAATGTTCCGAGTGTATATATATATATAGATATATATATCGCAAGAGCAATATGAAATGGTATTTATTTTTAGAATAAGTTTGTCCAGTGTTTATTTCTAACAGTCTATATACTTATATCTTTAGGGGGAAGGTCCATATCGAGAGGTATTACAACGTCTGGCATCTGATTGATGGAGGTAGATACATTAACATTACGAGATAGCTGAGATATGCGTTCCTGGACACAACCCGCCGATAATCTGGCTTCAGCATCTTGATCCCAGCACTCTTCTATCGTAGATACGAGAGCTGCCAGTCCCTGTAATTACAACAAATTCTGGTTATTTATTTTAATATCATTAGAGTAGCTTTATTAACAGAGACATTTTAAAACTATGGTGATTCAACATCACATTGCGATGCTTTACATGCATCATTTTGAGATGATTTTTATTTCTATGGTTACGATGAGGGCGATTCTTCAAATTATAACTACAAAAGGAACTTTTGCTGCCAATTGTACACTGGACAATGGTTTCTTGTTGCATCTAGAAACAATCTACATATCAGTCCCACAGGTGTTACAACTGACAAATCTTGTCACAAACATTCAGTAACTGTATGTAAAAGCTTATTTGCAATGAGTAATCGCAAAAGAACAAAGTCAGTGACATTATCTGGGTTTTTTTAAATTTAGAGAGCAGGTTGACATTAACAGTCAAGTTCATTTGGACTTTAAAACCTTAAATTAATCAGATAAAGAGCTGTGGTACATGTTGTTAGGGTTAGGTCATTAATTTACACATACAACGTTCAAAATGTGAAAACACACTTACTAACATGTACTATGAGGCTTTTCCTAGATAATTATTAATACATCCTTTATGAACAATGAATTTTCAAATCATTTAGTGTCGATCAGTAATAATAGTTTATGCATTAACGAAATATAGAAGATTTTAGGTTGATTTCAATGTTTACAAATGTCTTATTTGAATTTTGATAGTTTATTTGTAAATCTAATTTTCAGGACCATATTTTGTAAAGCGCGTTTGAATACTAAGTCATGGAAGATATGCGCTATAAATATGTACATTGATAATAATACATGCGATATACAACCCTCTTGTGATATCAATTGTAAAACCCGAGTCCTAAAGTCTACAAGAGTTAGAAATTCAACATGTACATAACAACATGAAAGAGAGAGATAGAGAAATGGGGTTTAACGTCCACTCGACCCAAACTAGGTCATTTCGAGAGTAACATATGGTTTAATTTTTTAAAAATAATTTGCTTGCACATAGGGATTTTTAGCAGTGGAAGGAAACCAGAGAAAACCCATGAGGTTGGACAGGCGACCTTACTCCTTGCCACATAAATCCGGGGATTCAAAACCACGCCAGTTGACTCAATGACAGGCTTTATGATACAGTCTGCGCACGCTAACCATTCAGCCATCCGGCCCCCAACAATGTGAAAGAGATCTTACTGGATGAGTGAGCCAATTGTCTTTCATAGATGGTCGTATTTTTCTGGTAACGACCATATCCTGCATCTCTTCAAGTGTAGGATGAGCACCTATCTCTTCTTCAAATGGTAAAATGTATTCCTCTACAGGACCTGCGAATATATGAAATAAATCTCATCATAAAATAGAACTGTGTGTTATAAAATAGATGATTAAGCTACCACAACTTCAATGAAGTACATACATGTAACGCCTAATCAAGCTCTTCTAAGTATCAAGGAGATAATGTTAATAATTTCAAAGTGCCAGGGTGAAGATGTCAATCATTTTGAAAGTGCCAGGGTGAAGATGTCAATCATTTTGAAAGTGTCCGGGTGAAGATTTTAATTATTTTGAAAGTGCCAGGGTGAAGATGTTAATTATTTTCAAAGTGCCAGGGAGAACAGGAGGGTACTGATGATGATGAAAATTAAAAGGGCAAGAGTGAGTAAAGAAGTTGTTGATGATTTCAAAGTGCCAGGAAGAAGATGATTTCACTGATTTTCGAAGTGCTAGAGAAGCTGATGTTGATGATTAAGAAGGGAACGATACCAATTTCAAAATAGCTGGGAGGTGATGAGGTTGATGATTTCAGCATTTTTGACACCAGTCAAACCCCTTCTTCTGCACATGTAAAAGTAATTGTATGCATACATAAACCATCTTAAAACAGGCAACAACCATTCTTCTTCATCACAGAAAAATTAATGTTGTCGACAAAAATATAATTGCTGAAAGTTATCCAATTATAGCCACACCCCCCCAATGTACATGCACACAGTTTTATTAAATTCTGAACAAACTTACCATCACGTGCTGAACAACGAGCTACAAGCTCCCATAAAACCAGACCACAAGCATACATATCAATCCTTAAAAAGGCATCCCTATTAAAACATATTGCTCCCTCAAGAATTTCTGGTGCCATATACCTTCTTGTACCCACCTGAAAAATATGAATAAAACATAATAAACAAAGCACTCCGATAAACATGAATGTCTTTTTTTAATGGCATTTTGTAATTGAATTGGAAACTCACAGGTACACAATCAGTTTGTTGCTGACCAATATTATCACAGCTTGATAAGGACAAGAGGAGAAGCCTAGTCACAATATCATTTCATTGAATTATGATCTGTGCATGATCAGTTATAATTTTTGGGAATACCACTTAATCTAAAAATGTTTTAATTTGGCAATAATCAGGTTATGGTCACCACCTCAAAAAATAAATTTTTCCAACCTTTATAAATTTCATATGCAGGTCCTAATGCATTCAATTATCCAGCGAATTATCCAACAATAAAAATCATTATAAAAACCAAAATGGTCAAGTAAAATATGTTTATACAATTGTTTGTGTCACACTCTTCCCCAACTTATGCTGTGTACATGTATCACATCATACATATGTAACCTTTCATTAGAATTGAGGATCCAACTTAAAACCAAAACAAAATTATCTTTATACAATTTTACTGGGTTGTTTACAGAGTCTGTTGCGACACATGTACATTGTAAATGTGCATAAGTAATGTTTTATGAATGAATTAGAATTGAATATACATGTAATAGAAAAAGAAAACAGATCATTTTATGTATCATTGTACAATGTACATGTATGTTGAAGTTAGTTGAACATCTTGCTCAATGATGAAGACTGTTGTGATATCTCATAAAATGGACAGTATAAAATTGTGTCAAATTATAAATACATGTACATGTACTGTACATGTATTAAAGGACCTACATGTACATGCAAGTCCGTAACTCGAAATCCTCTAAAATCTTTAACATCGAAAACACGAATGTTTGGCCATTTTAAATCAACATTGATGATGTAAACTTACCGGGAAAAGATAATGAATGAATGAATGAAATGGGGTTTAACGTCCTACGCTTAAGCTCCTAACCTGGGCTAATTGAAGACGGGCATACGCCATACAGTGTGCTATGAGGGAAGTTTTTGCCCGGGCAGCGGCGCTACGGCCTACTCTTATATCGAATTCCAACTGCCAAAGGATCTTTTACGTGCACTCCAATGTGTACACGGGACCTCGGTTTTTCGTCCCATCCGAACGACTAGGCAGCTGTCCTTGTCAGGCCCTCCTTCTGCATCACTGGCAAGGGGAAATCACGCCGGAAAATCGAGATGAAGGGAAAAGATAAGCTTCTGATATCCAATGTTTTAGATAAAATATTTTTTTTTAACATTGGTACACGAGTCATGTACCATAGTGTGCTTCAGCCCCAGTTTTAATAAGAGACTTAAGGAGCGAGGCTAGACATATTGCATCATACGGCGTATTAGGGCTGGACGATATTCTCGATATCCCGATATATCGCGATGTCAAATTTTTTCATCGTCGACGATCTTTGGTCACCAAAAACATCGCGGTATAGCAATATATCGTTTTTTGCAGATTATCGTAAATACCGCGATATTTATTGACGATATATTGCTAATTATGTGCGAAATATGATATAATTTAAATCAATAAGAAGACATCGTCGATTATCTTTGTTGAAATGCATTTTTTGTCAATAAAATAGTCCTACTAGGGGTTTCACGTCACGTGACTTTAGGTTGAAATCGGGCCAGCCAGCAGCTGAAATATAGCCCACTTCAATCTACGATTCTGAATTACTAATTGATGTAAATGCATTCCTAACAATTGTATTGCAATAGTTTAATATCAATCTCGATATCTGCAAAGATTCGGGCTAAAAAAGTATCGATATGATAGCGAAATTACCGTTTGTTTACAGGAGACGCTAGCGGGAAAATATCGCTCTGACGTCACGCGGCCGGTAAATTTCCACTGACGGCATTGCTATGGCCCACTTCATTGGTGATTCCGATCGTTATTTTTCAGGGGATTTTCATATAGAACCAATCAAATGATAGATAACATTTTTGTCAAGCCTGGACACAAGCGGCCGGACACGGACGTTGTCCGTCCCAATTTTACGACATGTCAGGCACAAATTTTATTGTTCCTGTCAATTTGTCCGTCCCAATATTTTTAAAAGAAATGTAGAATCGTAACTGATGTATAAACGGAGTAGCCACTTCCACAATGTTCTAGATTGTAAACATCCGGAAATCTGAAGTCTTGATCAACCCAGACAATTATTCTGTTATTTTTACTCTGTGCCATGTGTGCGACAAAAATAGGTCAGCTTATTCGAGACTTAAAAATTTCACGCGAGAGCGAGGTCCCCGGCTTTGAGCAGACGAAAAATCCCGCGCAAGTCACCCGGCCTTTGTATTTACTATATTTACATAAAAACACGTAATTTGGTCCAAATTTGTAGGCTAGCACTATGCAAAAAATAACATCTTTCTTCAAAAAGTTTGAGGATGATACACGCAGTAGGCCTATAACATCATAGACATGTCAACCGCGAGATATCTTGAAGGTGAAGGTCGTCTCGTCTCGTCAAAGCAAAATGGCATTTCTTGTCCTACTAATTCTAATAAAAGTCACACCTTGAAGACAGCAAATGCCTGCGAGAAGATCTTGCAAAGTATGATGCAGATTTATGTTTTTTTTCTTCAAGAACACGTGGGTCTTGTAACTTCGTTAAAATGTGAGATTTGCGTGAAATACTGCGGTAGAATAAAAACAATGCGTGACTTCTCTATGGCCTATATCTGATATATTATATGGATAAACGGTTCACGCAACATTCGATTGTTAAATCCATTTGACCATGCTGAAACTAAATGCCATTGAATGGCGATTGGACTTTATTCTAAAGATACAAACTCTTCTTTTTTGCAACTCCATTCAGAACTAAGCAATGGGTTTGTTTTTTTTTTTTTCGTAAAACACTAGACAGAGGGGATTCATCGAGGCCTACAGTTGAGTTTTATTTCGTTTCTTGGAAACACAACAGTGATATGTTTGTCAGTCACAACCTGTGCCATGTCAGGCACCAAGTGATTTGTGCCTGACATTTTGTCAGGCACAAATTTTTGAGTTGTGTCCAGGCTTGATTTTTGTGATTATTATTCTGAGTGAAACCTCGAGATCGGACAATTAGAGCCGTAGAAAATGGGATTTATCTGTTTTGGTGACTGAAAATTGCTAAATTTCGACTAAATATATAAAAAAATTCGTGAGGTTTCATCGAGATTATAAATATTTGACATATTATCATTCAAATTATTATGATTTTAATAAATCTTAGCTGATAATAACGATCGGATTTCAGTTTTAAAATTAGTACTAGCGATTCTGAAGGGGAAATACCGCTTACGACGTCACTCAAATATGACTGAAAAGCACTTAGTTTGGTGCCGTGCTACGCATTGACGGTAAAGACAACATAAAACAATGATTTATACACATTTTTTAATAAAACATTACACACGTAAAAATATCGCGATATTTCAATATATCGTGAATATTTTTTCAAATATCGCGATATTTAAAATTGTCAATATCGTCCAGCCCTACGGCGTATGTTGACTGGAATAACCAGACGCTATAGAAATTTGCACTAGATTGAGACTGCATGGCTTATTTTACCGAACGTAACTGATTTGAAATTGGGGAAAAACGGAAACCATTGAATGTAAATCAGTTTATATACATCCATATTACAGTATTATATGCGTTGCGACCCACTTTTGACAATTTCTAGGTCCCAAATGTTAGTGATTTAGCCCCTTTAACTGAAAATTTGGAATTTTAATGTCCATTGGACCAATTAAAATGGTTATCAACTTTTGTGGTGAGATGTGACAGCTGGTATGTTTAAACATTAGGCTATCAAAAGGTACATGTGACATGTACATGTAACTTTTAGGATTAAAAATGCAGTATGTACGATCTAAATATGCCTATTGCAGATCTTTTTTTTGGGCCTCAAATGACATATTCATTAGGCAGTTGTCTCTGTCTTTGTTCAGAAATTCAAATAATAATTTTCTGCACAACGCTAAAAAAGACAATTATTACAACTGTACAGACATTTCACTTTCACATTTCTTTACCCAGTTACCACATTAAACACAATCATAAACTTACCAATCCATGAGTTTCACCAGGACTGATTCCTGGTTCAAATTTAAGAGCTAATCCAAAATCTCCTACACAAGCAGTTAAGTCACTTTTTAATAATACATTTTTACTCTTAAAGTCTCTGTGTGCAACAGCAGGTTTTGCTAATTTATCTTTTGTAGCTGGAATTTCATCATGTAAATATGCTAAACCCTTAGCCATGCTTTCCGCAATTTTGCATAATTCACTCCAAGTAATGGTGTGACACTTTAAATAGTCACATAAAGAACCCAATTCATGAAACTCTGTAATAAGCCATAGTTCGGTGTTTAAACTTTCACCACGTTTTTCAACAGCAATAAAATTCAGAACGTTTTCATGCTTCATTTGAGGTAAAACGTAAATGTCATGTTCTGATACCCATGAAAGTTTATCTTGCAGTGGAAATATCTTCACTGCAACAAAGTCACTGATAAGCTGAGCTTTCCATACAGCCCCAAAACGCCCTCTAGCGCGCAACTCTAAAAGTTGAAGAGGTCGCAATGCCTCGTCACATGGTGTATTGAGCAGGGCAGGGTCTGCTGTAGGAAGCTGTTCATGATAAATTGTTGTTCGCCGCTGATGCCATCTCCACATCCAGAAAATGACTACAATTAACAAAGCTGTTCCTAATATCGGTACAATAGAATACATCAATGTACGCATCAACTGGCCGTCCCCCGATTCACGAACTTTGGTCGTTGAGCTAGACGTCGTTGTTGGTGGACTAATAACTGGTCTCAAGGTTAAGCGACCATTGCACATAGGCTTTTGACAACAACAAAAATATATTTCTCTGTTTGGTGTATTTTCAATACAATCTGTGTCATTCAGACAGTTTTCAGAATTCAACCAGCATCCCTTTTTCATATTTTTGAATCCATCTGTTCCATTTCTCCATGAGGCATAACAAGAAACCTTTCCCTCAGGGCCATGTGGAACACATCTGTCCACTGTTTGACAATTTTCTTTTTCTGGATCACATGTATGGTCATATTTTTCGCACTCTAACACAGGTAAAACAGCTGGATTTTCACTCCGAACATCTGAAAATATAAATGATTCGTCTATGATTGCATACATGTACATCCTTTTGAAAGCATTATTATTTTATTATTAACATGTTAAAAATTTGAAAATAAATATTCATTTGCACTTGCAGATTATCCGTTTGAATTTTGAATAATGAACGAATGACCTTGCCATTATCAAGACTCCCAGTCAAATACCATATTAGTACAGACCACAGAAGACCTACATGTACCACAGTACTGACTGTAGATTTTGAACAGTTGTTGGTTTTACTATTGAAAATTGGTCTTAATCTGTTGGTTAAATTTGAATTAGTATGTGATCTAAGGTGTTAGGTGAGCCCCCGACATTGTTGCTAAATTGCAAGTAGTTGTTTGGGAAAACAGTCCTTTTCGACAAGCTTGAATGAGCAGGTCTTGTCACAAAGTGACACATTTGAGATATCAATCACTGTGAAAAATTTTGCTGCAGATTTAATTTCTGTGGCCTTGGTCTAGTCTATAACAATGAGAAAAGACAAAAACTGATAAAATTAGTACAGTGTGATTAGGTACATGACAGTAGCTACTAAATTGTCAAAGACTGGAGACTTGTCTTTTCAAAAAAGACTACGCCGCAACGCCCCCCTCTCAAAATGTTTCTCCACCGCTCAGCAAATCCTGGCAACATCCCTGTTAGAGTATCAAATATTGATAATAATTGAGTTGAAATAATGTCGAATTTGTTTACAAAAAACTTACTTGGAAATCACTAAAGAGGTGTTTTGTCAATTTGATTTAAAAAAGATAGTAAGCTGGCACTGCCAGGCAGGATACGCCCACATTTTCGAGAGATGGTTAGAGAACAAGCAAAAACAAAAGTGATTTTTCCTACAATCAAAGGCTATAATTCATTAAATTACAATTTGATATGCGCAAATATCGAAAAGAATCAAGATCTTTAGGTTATAACCATGCATTTCAAGTTTCATCAAAATCGAATCAAAATTGTGACCTATACTGGGTCCACAACCTTGATATACCATATTTTAACACTATTAGAGTACAAACGGCGGCCATTTTGTCTGGCAATTATGGTCTGATTTCCCTGAAATTCAAACTCAACCTTCGGTATGGTGTAACGGTGATAGAGTCAAGCTTTTTTTCAATCGGATAATAATCATAACCTCCAGAGGGACCATAGGCGAATTTTCGGGCAATCAGGGGCCATAATTCAGAAAGCTACGATATGATATGCGCAAATAACGAAAGGGACCAAGATCTTTGGGTTATAACCATGCATTTTAAGTTTTATCAAAATTTAATCAAAATTGTGACCTATACTGAGTCCACAACCTTGATATACCTTTTTATAACAGTATTCGCGTACATGCGGCGGCCATTTTGTATGGCAATTTTGTTTCGAATTTTTCCGAAAATCAAACTCAACCATCCGTAGGGTGTAACGGTGATATAATCAAATGATTTTTTAAATCGGATAATAATTGTGACCTCCATGGGACCACAAGCTAAACAAAGACGATTTTGCGTATAATCAGGGGCCATAATTCAGGAAGTTACAATCCGATATGCCCAAATATCGAAAGGAACCAAGATCTTTGGGTTATAACCATGCATTTCAAGTTTCATCAAAATCGAATTAAAATTGTGACCTCTACAGGGTCCACAACCTTGATATACCATATTTTAACAGTATTCGCGTACGAATGGCGGCCATTTTGTATGGCAATTTTGGTCCAATTTTACCAAAATTCGAACTCAACCTTTCTTAGGGTGTAACAGTGATATAATCAAACGATTTTTTAAATCGGATAATTATTGTAACCTCCAGAGGGACCACAAGCTAATTAAAGACGATTTTGCGTATAATTAGGGGCCATAATTCAGGAAGTTACGATCTGATATGCGCAAATATTGAAAGGAACCAAGATCTTTGGGTTATAACCATGCAATTCAAGTTTCATCAAAATCAAATTAAAATTGTGATCCCTACAGGGTCCACAACCTGGATATACCATTTCTTAACAGTATTCGCGTACGAACGGCGGCCATTTTGTATGGTTATTTTGGTCTGATTTTTCCGAAATTTGAACTCAACCATCCTTAGGGTGTAACGGTGATATAATCGAACGGTTTTTCAAATCGGATAATAATTGTGACCTCCAGAGGTACCACGAGCTAAAATAGGTGATTTTTCGGCCAATCAGGGGCCATAATTCAGGAAATTACGTTCCGAAAGGCGCAAATATCGAAAGGAACCAAGATCTTGTGGATATAAACATGCATGTCAAGTTTCATCAAAATCGGTTCAAAATTGTGACCTCTATAGGGTCCACAAGCTAAAAACGTGATTTTACGTACAATCAGGGGCCATAATCCATGAAGTTTTGATCCGATACGTGCCAATATCGAAAGCAGCCGAGATCTTTGGGGGATAAACCTATATTTCAAGTTTCGTCGAAATCGGGTAAGAATTGTGACCTGTAGAGAGTCCACAAACAATTGTGGACGGACGTCCGGACGGATGTCCGGACGGACGGACAGGGGCGACGACATAATACGTCCACATGAAAATGTGGGCGTATAAAAACATTGATTTCTAATCAAAAATGACAACGGCATAAAGAATGGTATAATATCAACTATCAATATAAATCATTAGGATTGTGGATTAGGGTCAAGTTGGGTAAATTAAACAGTAGGTGTTGCGGTTTCAGGTGAAAGTTTTAAATGACAGAATTTTTAAAAATATTTTGTGAAAATAAATGTACATGCTAGTGCTACCCAAATTTTTGATTTCATCAAAATATTCTAATTCTAAAGATCCAATGGAATTTTAAAATCTGAGATCGGCGTCAATAATGTAGGCATGTACTCATGTAGCCTACTCACTCCAGTACTACAGTCAATGCGTGTATACATGAATCCCCCATTCCAGAAAAAAATGGCGTCTCGCTGTGCATTGCGGGGAGGCCCTGAGTAAACTTGGGAGGAGGCAACCATTGCTTTGCATGGGATTTCTCTGACCAAATTAAAAAACCAGCGGCTGCCAGGCAGGATACGCCCACATACAAGAGTTGGATAGAGAACAAGCTAAAAAGAAAGTGATTTTACCTACAATCAAGGACAATAACTCATGAAGTTACAAATCGATATGCGCATATATCGAATGGAACCAAGATCTTTGAATGGGTTATGAACATGCATTTCAAGGTACTTCAAAATCGGATTAAAATTATGAACTCTACAGGTTTCACAACCTTGATAAACCATATTTTTACACAATATTCGCATACAAGTGGCGGCCATTTTGTCCGGCAGTTGTGGTCCGATTTCACAAAATTCAAACTCAACCTTCATTACAATGTAACGATGATATAATCAAATGTTTTTTAAATCGGATAATAATTATGACCTCCAGAGGGACCACAAGCTAAACAAAGACGATTTTGCGTATAATCAGGGGCCATAATTCAGGAAGTTATGATCCGATATGCGCAAATATCGAAAGGAACCAAGATCTTTGGGTTATAACCATGCATTTCAAGTTTCATCAAAATCGAATAAAAATTGTGATCTCTACAGGGTCCACAACCTTGATATACCATTTTTTAACAGGATTCGCGTACGAACGGCGGCCATTTTGTATGGTCATTTTAGTCCGATTTTTCCGAAATTTGAACTCAACCCTCCTTAGGGTGTAACGTTGATATAATAGAACGTTTTTTCAAATTGGATAATAATTGTGACCTCCAGAGGTACCAAAAGCTAAAATAGGTGATTTTTCGGACAATCGGGGACATAATTCAGGAAATTACGTTCCGATAGGCACAAATATCGAAAGTAACCAAGATCTTTGGGTTATAACCATGCATTTCAAGTTTCATTAAAATCGAATTAAAATTGTGACCTCTACAGGGTCCACAACCTTGATATACCATTTTTTAACCGTATTGGCGTACGAATGGCGGCCATTTTGTATGGCAATTTTGGTCCAATTTTACCGAAATTCGAACTCAAACTTCCTTAGGGTGTAACGGTGATATAATCGGAACTATTTTTTAAATCGGATAATTATTGTTACCTCCAGAGGGACCACAAGCTAAACCAAGGTGATTTTGCGTATAATCAGGGACCATAATTCAGGAAGTTACGATCCGATATGCGCAAATATCGAAAGGAACCAAGATCTTTGGGTTATAACCATGCATTTCAAGTTTCATCAAAATCGAATTAAAATTGTGATCTCTACAGGGTCCACAACCTTGATATACCATTTTTTAACAGTATTCGCGTACGAACGGCGGCCATTTTGTATGGTAATTTTGGTCCGATTTTTCCGAAATTTGACTCAACCCTCTTTAGGGTGTAACGGTGATATAATCGAACGGTTTTACAAATCCGATAATAATTTTGACCTCCAGAGGTACCACGAGCTAAAATAGGTGATTTTTCGGACAATCAGGGGCCATAATTCAGGAAATTACGTTTCGATAGGCGCAAATATCGAAAGGAACCAAGATCTTTGGGTTATGAACATGCATGTCAAGTTTCATCAAAATCGGTTCAAAATTGTGACCTCTATAGGGTCCACAAGCTAAAAACGTGATTTTTCGTACAATCAGGGGCCATAATCCATGAAGTTTTGATCCGATACATGCCAATATCGAAAGCAGCCGAGATCTTTTGGGGATAAACCTATAGTTCAAGTTTCGTTAAAATCCGACAAGAATTGTGACCTATAGAGAGTCCACAAACAATTGTGGACGGACGTCCGGACGGACGGACAGACGGACAGGGGCGACGACATAATACGTCCACATGAAAATGTGGGCGTATAAAAACGTTAATTTTAGTGTGGGATATTTCATATGATGTACTAATAGAGACCTGGAAGGTTCATGCACTTAAAGGACCTAAGTCCGTAACTCAAAATCCTCCAAAATCTTCGACATCGAAAACACGAATTATTGGTCAATTTAAATCAACATTGATGATGTAAACTTACCAGGAAAAGATGAGCTTCTGATATCCGATATTTAAGATAAAATAATTTTTCTAACATTGGTACACGAATCGTGTAGCATATTGAGCTCCGGTCCTAGTTTTATTGAGAGACTCGAGGGACGAGGCTAGACACATTGCACTGTATCACACTGCAAATGTGGACTGGAATAACCAGGCGCTAAAAAAAAATGCACTGGGTTGAGACTGAATGGCTTGTTTCGCCGAACATAACTGATTTGAAATTGGGGTAAAACGGAAAGCATTTAATGTTAATCAGTTTATATACATTCATATTACAGTATTATATGAGTTTCGACCCACTTTTGTCAATTTCTGGATCCCAAATGTTAGCGATTTAGCTCCTTTAAATAATACCTGAGTTTACTCAGGGCCTTACCACAATGCACAGCAAGACGCAATTTTTCTGGAATGGGGGATTCATGTATTTGAGTGATGTCATTAGCGGTATTTTTGCTTCAGAATCACTACCGTAAAATTGAAATCTGCACGTTATTGTCAGCTAAGGTTTATTAAAATTAAAATCGTAATTATTTGAATGATAGGCCCCTATTGATAATATGTCAAATATTTATAATCTGGATGATTGATAGGCCTACCACAGAAAGTATTTTTACTACTGTAGTCTGTAGTACTACTACTAGGCCCTAGGCCTATTTTATATATTAATATTTAGTCAAAATTAAGCAAATTTCAGTCATCAAAACAGATAAATCCCGTTTTCTATAGCTGTAATTGTCGGATCTCAAGGTATCACAGACCATAATAATCACGAAAATGTTAGGCCGATCTATCCTCAGTAACTAAGAATAGAGAGTTTAGAGAGATCCATCATAATCATAGAATTAGATAGAGGAAGACTGAAGAGGGGGTAGAATGAGTTATCGGCCTTGTTTGGCGTACGATTGTTTATTAACTCACTAAAATGACCAGTGTCCGCAGTTGATTATTATAAGTTCAGGTTAATTGTAGTGTCCCCACCCCCCTCAAGTGTAATAATAATGCCAGATATACGAGTGTTAAAACTTACAACTGATTGGAAGTGACACAATCTGCAGCAAGAACAGAATAAGCTTGACCTCGAAAAACACATTCATTTTGTTATCTCTCCAGGCTTATACTATTCACAGCATATTTTCTTTGAAGTCCAAGTGTTGTTTTCTGCCATTGCAACCTTTGCCAAACGGAAATTTCAAAACATGTATAATGTAAACATGCAAAACATGAAGCACAAAAACAATTATTTTTTCCAAAATGGCTGATATCTCTTTCCCCTTTACTGATAACCCGGATGTAGTGCCAATGTCCATGTATCGACGTATATGATTGGCTGGATGCTTTTATTTGCACTTTGTCTTTTCTTTATTAAAAAAATTCATAACATAACTTATCGATTATCTTTGTAATATATTATTGAATTTAACATCTATTTGGAAATAAAGCGGGGAGCTATTTAGTTAGCTTTGTTATAAATAGCATCTAAAATTACAAAAAGTGACCTAACACCTCAACCAATGACCTGGGATGTGTTATATGAATGAGGAGGTCAAAATCTTGCTTTTGGTCTTTGTATCCGTGCGCCACATATCCATATTCTACAAAAATTGTCCACAAAAACATTCGTTTGAAATTAAATATTAGAAACACGGTGTTGTATAAATGTATTTACTTTTGAAAAAAAGTACTCATTAGAGATGTCATTGAATAAATCAATTTTAATACACATATTAATGACTAAAATAATGGGGAGTGTGTGTTAACATTAGAACGGTTATACGATTTACTCTCGATTCATTGGCTAATGATGACGTATAGGTTATTTCTATATTTAACCAACATGTCCATTCCTTGAACTGTGATTGGTTGGTCGAGACGCAAGTAACTAAAAATAGAATAGGTATTGCACCATAAAATACTGAGAACAGGCGAAGTTAAGACATTAGATAGACCGCACTAGAAACCAGAGGGAAAGCGTGAAATTTCAGGTATAATCTAGAAAAAAATAACTCAGATATGTATATAAAATTAAACAGAATAAACAAATCTTACAAATAAAAAATTTGGCAAGTACATGTGCTGTCAAATTGATCAAAAATCATGTTAAACTGTCTAAAATGACTTGAGTAAATCTTATTTAGGTTACTAGTACTACTATATTATTTACCGGCATTTTTTTTTTTACAATTGTTATTATATTTGGATGATGAAATTTCAGGGCTGGATCAAGCAACCGACGGCCGCATAGGCAGAGCAAAGGATTCCATCAAGCTGAGTAAATATATAAGCTACAACATCGAAGAGACAAGGAAATCAAACAAGATTTCAAACAACTTTAATCTCGAGGATCAGGCGTCGGCAGACCATTTTATGGACATGCAGGGTGAAGAAATTAGATTGGTTCCCTCTGGGGAGGAGTATTTTCCGAAAGATTTAGACGAACTGGTTAGCTGGTTGGATATCAAACAGGACCTCAAAGATGGCACAAAAAATGTTGGACACTTTACTCAGCATCGTACCGCATTTGGACCAGAAGACCAGTGGCCTATTTGACGAAGGTAATTATATCCGCATTTTTCTTTAAAGTACATTTCCAGCACTATTTAATAAATAAAAACAATTTAAACCTTTAAGGAATGGCATATAATATCAAATATGGCCGAGGGGGCATTGTCATTATTTCTTGTACGTCATTAAATTCCTCACATGAACTGAAGCCGTTTACCCATTTATTTTTATCAATGCGGCGGAACGCCCTTTAATCAATTGCGCGTAGACTATAAATACATATTTAGTTATCAGCGATGCGTGGAATGTCTTGCCGATCACGTCTATCTAGTTACCTACCTTTTATTTACCTGCTTGTTTATCAGTTGTCGTCACGTGACTAAATATGTTGGGGTCAGCATAAATTCGTAGTTCAGTATTTCACAACTGATTGAAATAGAATTAGAAATAGATATGATGACACCCAGTGGTGCAACATTATTATTTAAGGGGAATTACCCACCTCTTGTATTCATTATGCTTTTAACATTGAATTGTCAAGTTTAACATATAATCTGATGCAGTCAGTGATATGCTAATTCTGAAAACAATAGATTTTCCAAATTACTTTCGTTTTATTGTAACCTGAATTAATTAATGCATACAAGGGCAACTTAAGTTAATTAAGAAACATATTTAAAATAATTATGTATGACTTCATATTCAAGAATACTTGAATAACTTTGTCCTCAATACTTTGTGCGTGTGCATGTTTCTAAAGTAAAAGCAAATACTAGATTCTTATTTCAGTAAGTTGATTTTTTTTTCAAAAAATATTTTTTCCTTTAGTTTTATTAGTGAATGAAGTTAGTACTGTTTATGATACAAATATTCATTTATTTTTAAAAATATACTTATCTTTTTGGCATATTTTGTATTTTTCAGATCAGGCTAGTGACAAGCTCCATGTTACTGGCAACGACACGGCATCTGATCTTTTATCAGCCATTGATAATGGATCAGATATTTTGAGTTTAAATAATTTGAACCCTTTTTTTGGAGAGATGGATCCTTTTGCTGAAGCTAGCCTTGACAGCTTTGTTGATCTTTCTGCATATCTAATGGAGGTTTGTATTTATTTTTAATTCTTTGTCTTTTTGCAAACATTTCTTCATATATTGATCAATAATACAGAAACCTTTTGAACATTTCTATGCCAAAGATTAAAAACTATTTACAAAAGAATTATTGCCTAAAAGCTATTTACAAAAGAATTATTGCCTTAAAGTGGAATTGGATTAGTCATAATTTAAAGGTTATTAACAAAATGGCATTGTTTGATTATTTGCAGGAGTCAATCCCAGTTGCAGACGTAACGCCTGACACTGTTTCAGTGGACGATGGCACTTCTGCAACAAATAAACGTAAATGGCATGACGTTGAAGAGGTCGTGGAAGTTGACACCGACCCAGTGTTAACCACCACACCAGACCACGCCTACAGTGCCAAAAAGCCTAGATTGACTTCTGCACCAGATGCTTATGATACTGACCAGTCTTCCGAGGCCAGTTGTTCTAACCCAAATAAATATCGCGTGCGTAGGGAAAAAAATAACATTGCATCGAAAAGGTCTCGTGAAATTAGGAAGAACAAGTTCACAGACATGGAAGACAAAGCTAATGTCCTTGTGGTAGAAAATGAAAAAATGCGAGAAAAGATTGTTGTGCTGGAGGCTCTTGCTAAAGAAATGAAGGCAGTTTTAGTTGCCCGCATGTCTGGCAAGTAAGGTAGTGGAAGAACACTACAGTAGGCCTAGATATGCCAGAATATTTCATTTTCTGCTGTAAAGACATTGGCTGTGGTTAGTTAATGTATTGTATACTTTGTATTAGTGCTAACTGATTATAAATTCTTGATATTTTGTTAAAATGATTTCTTAGATTCTATTTAAAATATTACATGTATATCCATGTATGACCAAGCATAGGGTACAAATAAGTTTACCCAGTAAAAATAACTAAAAATATTACAAAATATAAATACAAAAAAAAAAGAAATATATCTTATTTTGTAATATTAAATAAATGTTATGCACACGAATAATAAACCCATGTTAAGATATAGATGCCATCCTTTGATATTGGTCCATCGTATATTATTTATACCAGATGAAATATTGGATTAGCATGACGATTTCATTGAAATGCACATGCGGGATGGTGTCTTTATTTTAAGTTGTTTAATGATCTCGAGCAAGGCATTGAGTAAGATAGCCCTATTGATACAACACTTGAGCAGACTCTCTTGTGAATGTTCAATATGCTCTTGATCATTAAACCACACATATATAATTTATCTATTTTGTTAATTAATGATTTGTTCATTTTCTTTTATTACCATTTTACATTTTTGTATAGTCTCATTAGCATTTAGTAAAACCAACAAAAAAACTTCAAAGTTTAGCATTAGAAAATTTACAAAAATAAAGTATATTGTTTTATTTTTAGTAATATGAACTAATGACTATATAATCCATATGAATATTTGTTGTACATCTTATATCTACATGGTTTTTGTTGATACACTTCTGATAAAAGTGGGATTATAGTTGAATTTATTTAGTGGATGAAATAATGGTTTAATATGACGCATATCAACTGCTTTATAATATGTTCTATTGTACTTATTCATAAGTGATATTTCACAGCTCATGCCAGATTATACACTGGTAGACATAACTTGTCAGTTATTACGGATAATTGTTACTGTATAGAAAATGAAATTATTTACAAATTTTATTGGGGAGTTATTACTGGTACTGCACATGTATATCCATATTGTATATTGAATTAGATTTAATTAGGATTATTACTGGTAGTGCTCAAATTCTTACCTAAATTCACTGGAACATATTAAACCAGCTTTATGCAAAGTTTCTTTTTTGAAAAATTTAACTTCTAGATGTTATTGCTATATTTCATAATACATATTTCATAGCTTTTTTTTAAAAACCTAATTATAGATAACCTGGGAATATCATGATGTAACTCTGATATACACAGGTTACGAGGGCATATCTTGTATTATATATGACATATGCCATGATTTTGTATCTTTTTATATTCTTGTTAGATATTATTAGTAACCATATTTATATTATAATGATTTTGTACTACATATGTTAACAATGTACAAAAATCTAAAAGATGGCATTAGCTTTTAAAACTAAATACCGGTTAAAAAATATAAAATGCCTATATATGTATATTTATTTGTTATATTTTTGTTGATATGAATTTGTTTTATGGAGTCAATAAATTGTCTTAAATGTTTCTTGCTTGTTGTCGCTGTATATACTGTTGATAAAGATAGAGAGAGAGGGTTTAATGTCCACTCGACACAAACTAGGTCATTTCGGGACTATCATATGGTTCAATTTTATTTCAATAATTCGCTTGCGCGTAGGGGTCTTTAGCAGTTTGAGGACACCGTAGAAAACTCACAAGGTTGGACAGACTACCCTTCTCCTTGTCACATACAACCAGGGATTCGAAACCATGCCAGTTGACTCAATGACAGCGTGTGCTAATCATTCGGCCACCCAACCCCCCTGTTGATAAAGATAGGGAATGCTTTTATAAAACATGTGGGATAGACTGTATGAAGTTGTGTATATTATTCCAACTTTAAAGTCTTAAACCTTTAAAATTGTCCCTTGTGCTATTGTTCCATTCTACTCCACTATTCTCTGGATCCATCCACGGGGGGAGACAGTCAAATTATCTGCCCTTGATACTTCTGCTATTTTTTTGTGAAAACCCTGTGGACTACCTTTTAAGGTCCCCATGCCATGGCCTGATCAACAAGGATGGAAACATTGAATACACATAATCAAAACTGAGGAAACATGTTTAAGAAATATGGCTAGAATCTGTATGGTTTAGGAGAAAACTGTTAAAGTAAGCGAAGTCAACTTCAACAGACGTGTATCACTAATGCAACTTGGTCAAATTCATACAGATGTTGAACAGAAAGGTCAAAAATGTCTGAATTTGTGACTTGAATGTACAAATGCCCAAAAATAATCCACACCTATAATATCAGTTGACCAGGATATCACCCACGCAACATACCTACCATGTTTGAAAGAAATCTACAGTATGGTTAGGTAAAGAAGTTAAAACTGTCAAAAAGTCTTAATTCACCACTTCATGGCTCTCCCACCACACCCATAATTGGGGCTCATCAACTTGATTTGAACAAATATGTTGGTAAATATTTAATAAAATCAGTGTAAAATCAGCAACAATATAATCATTTAACAAATAATTAGTAATATAACAATTATTTTATCATTGTTGGCACATTTGATTTAAAGTGATGTAATGTCAGTAAACAATAATACAAAAAATAGCCCAGCCCATGTAACAACCTTAAATTGTTTATATACAAATATAAAAAATAAACACAACAATCTGGGGCCTATTTCACAAAATTTTAACTAACTGGATTTTATCTTTAGTTTTCAAGAAACCAAGCATTGTTAGATATGTAAAGCCTTAAAATAAGAAATGGTATCAAAAGTACTAGAAAAAATAAGCATAAATCAGTTCTGTACACTGAACCTGGGCCTGGATAAGGGTTTCCACTTTGAACTTTTTGCTGTCGGTCATTTTTGATAACGCACAAATAAATTCAGATTTTACATGTTCCTATTCACAGTAAGGTATCGTGAATTCATGTGTTTGGCACGGAATTATATAAGCCTTAGCTAAAGGATAACCTCAAGGCCATAGGTCACCAGCAGGATTTCTAGTTATACACATACCCAGCCGTTAAACGATATTAATTTATGATAAAGGCATATATAATATCATATCAATTTAAAGGTCTTTGTTCATAGTTATATTTTGATTTTCTGACCTTTCTGTGTTATATCAAATATACAAACATTGCACCATTGAGTAAATTTACAAAGATATTTTTATACAAATATTAATATTGCAAAAAATCTTGAATAATAAAAATCATGGGATGTTATAGTTGAGCCTTATTAAGAATGTATTTTCCGAAAGACAATATTTCACATCAAATAATACTGAGTAATCAATGCTTTTTTATTATGTATTACTTTAACATTTTTCACACACTCACAGATTTATACATGTAGCTTATATACCCAGACTTTATGAGATGCATAATTTAGTAACTTGATCTTCTAACTTTTTATATCTTTCACACAATGGACCATACACCTGAAATATGTAATAATAGAATTAAATAAAACACAAAACTTTACGGAAAATATGTACAATAATTGAATTTAATAGGAACGACACTTGTTCTTGATAACTACAAGAGAATCATTAAAACATTGCTCAGTCATTGTATTCCATAGAAGATTTTTTATGTTATTTATGCGACGGATAACTATAATGGCGCTATAGACTACTCTTATTCAAATTCTAGCTGTCAATGGATCTTTTATGTGCATGGCAATGTGTACACAGAACTTGTTTTTTTTTGTCCTATGTCCTGCACCACAAGCAAGGGGAAACCAATAACTAAAATTTCACTTAAACAATGATAGAATTCATGAACACCATTTATGTGTGCACAGGGAAGAAAGTAATATACAGAAACTTCTTTATGGTTCCCAATCCTTTGAACCTGAGCTGTTGATTTTCCAGTCATGATGTTGTAGTGACCACTTCTTAATCTAGCCATGGCTAACTTTGAATGTCTCTCTGCTGTTATTTATTGTTATTTTCACAAAACATAAATTATTCACTAGGTGTTTTTATGAACCAAATGATGTGTGAGAGTGAGAGAGAGAGGGAGGGAGGGAGGGAGAAAGAGAGAGAAATGGGGTTTAATGCCCATTTGACACAAACTAGGTCATGCCGGGACTAAGATATTATTTAATCTTATATTAAATAGTTTGCTTACACGTAGGGGTCTTTAGCAGTTGGGAGGAAAACCGGAGGACCAGGAGAAAACCTACAAGGTTAGAAGGCAACCCTACTCCTTGTCACATACAACTGGTGAATCAAAACCACGCCTCTTGACTCAATGACAGACCTTCTGATCCAATGCGCATGTGTTAACTATTCAGCCAACCTATCCCCCATAAAATGAAGAAGGCCTACCTGTTGACTTCCTGGTGTAGGTCTAGCCACACAAACAGGTTCTTCTATCTCTTTAACTACATCGGAGAATTGTGTGTTGAAACCCTTCGATCCTGAAATAAAGATGTGTGAAACTTTGCAGTTATATCTTGGGAAATTTCCAATACTTATTTTTTTAATTCTACTAATTTTAAAGGCTGAGTGATTCAAAGTTCACTTCCAACATATTATGGCATTTACTACTTTTTTACATAACAAATAAAATTGTTTCACAAATGTGTTGTACTTATAGGGGAAGTGAATAGGAATAATATCTTTATTCAAATACATTATGACAATAACTATTTTACACAAAAAATAGAATTATTTCAAGTGGTTTTGGAAGGGGACAGACAACTAACTAAGAAACTTTTCTACACATTTGCATTAATAAACAAACGACATATATATAAAGAAAATAATACACAATACATGAATAAAAAAGGAAATATAAAAAAAATTCAGAACAAAAGAAGAGGAAAAAATGTTCAGTGACAATTCATAAATCTAATTCATGTAACTTGAGGTATTTTACACAAATGAAATTCAACTAACCGTATTTGGCACGGATGGCGGCCCCCAAACTTGCTGAATTAGCTACATCTTTTATATAAACAGAAGAATTAAAGACATCTGCTACAACCTAAATACAAAATAATACAATTATGAAAGTAACTAGATATAAAGAAAGATAAATGGGGCCAAACTTCTACTGAAAATATATTTGGTTTTACATGGCTGGCGGAAGCAATTCTTGATTGGAGTGGCTTCTATCCTAAGTCCCTATAGGCGAGGGTCCAGGGGCCGCAATAACCAAAAAGTACTTGCAGCCAAATAATTGGGGGACTAAAGCCCCCCCTAGCCCCCTACTCCGTCGGGCCTGTTTTACATAATATAAAGCACAGTTTTATTTCAAAGCATTCTGTGAATTTACTCAAAATTGTTCACCATGTTTTATCTAAAATATAGCCCTTTATAAAATTTATGTTGTTTTAATTTATCAAGAACATCAATAAGAAACTATGTGCAAAGTTTTGTGTTTCTGGATCAATGATATTTCTCATAAACAGTGATTAAAAGTTGAGTAAATTCATAAAAGTCTGAGAATGCTTTGTGAATTCGAGGCCTGGACTAAACGATTCAATGACAAGTGTGAGACGACCCAATCATTTCTCTCGGTAGCTCTGTGATCATGAATGTTAATACTAATAATGATATGTTTTATTTACCTGTAATAAAGCTTTATTATTAGATGCTCCACCTGTTGCTATAACACGACAATTCTCACCTGTAAATATCATAACATAATAATTAAAGGGGCATTATGTAAGATATAGATAAAGAACTAGCCATTCTTGCTATAGTAGTTCCAAAGTAGATGATGTAAAATGAATAATTTGTAAAAATTTTTCAAATTTCTCTATTGCAAGTGAAGATATTGGGTTCCGTCTGGGTTCCGCCATATTAAATAAAGCAAAGTATCGCTGAACAGTTTTAATCTGTTTAATATTGGAGAAATCTGACGCCATCCAGAGTTGATTAAGTCCTGGATCAGTTAATTATTAAATGTCTAATTAATACTTTAGAAAACATTTCAGGCCCAAAGAAAGACCTGCAATAGGCAGATTTAGCTCTTGCATAATGCATGTTTAAAGAGAGAGAGAGAAATGGGGTTTAACGTCCACTCGGCACAAACTAGGTCAATTCGGGACTAACATATGATTTAATTTTACTTCAATAATTCGCTTGCGAGTACAGGTCTTAATTCATGATTTCAACTTTTCTGCACCAAGTTCACACAAATCTGAATGTATATAAGCTCAAATATATTTACCAATGTTAAAACCTAACATTTCAGAATAAATTCTTCTAGCCATGAACTGTGACTCGATAACTGCTCTTATTTCTGTGTCTTTATCAAAACTTGAAACCTGATAAATTAAATATATGATTTTAAAAAGTACAATAAATTAAATTAAATAACTATTTTGTAGTGGAAATGTGTCCGACAAGAAATATAATATTTAGATTGTAATAGAAACAAGAGGTAATAATGTACCAAAATCCATTAACAAGGCACAGTTGAGAGATTAATAATAAATGGACATGCACTGAGAGAAAAAAAAGTAAAATAAATGTTATCAATTCTTTAAATTACATCTTGAAGTACTGTTAACTATTAGAATAAAACACAACACAATGTAGGCCTATATGGATATAACTACTTCTCTGTTATTTAGGAATAATTTTCATTACCCATAGACTAGACTTTAACTAAACTATTCAGGTTACCTTTTCATTTTTGTCATTAAATCTGTGAACTCCCACTGCTAAGGGTTGTATCTCCATTACATCAAAATAAATGCCTATAATTTAAACAATAATCGTAAAAAGCCAAAAATGCTCAATCTTTTTATAGACAGTCCCCAAAGCCCATTTAGATCTAATCTGATTAAAACACAGATTCTATTTAGTTTTATTTTCTATTGATCAAAATTTAGTTTTTCTTGTCTTTACTACACTAGGACTGGAAAGAGTTGTCATATAACTAGTGTTCTGGTTCATATGAGGCATTAGTCAATGAAATGGTTTATTGCAGCGGGTTCTCTGCGTGCCATGCACGGAACTGTGAGTATCCTACTGTAGACACATAAACGTTGATTAACTAATCAAAGGTCTGATGTCATAGGCTCAAAAGCCGCTCATATGACCTTGACACGACCTCCCACTACAACTAGTCAGATCTTAATGTAATTTAGAGGCCATTGAAAGTATAAAAAAAAAAACCCAAAAGAAATATAGATTTGTGTGTTCATCACATTGATTTTGATCATCACATTTTTCTGATTAGAAAACTCTAATATTAGGGGCATTTTCCCTTTATTCACTAAAAATCACAGTTTTCCTTGTACCGGGACATTCAATAGTCATTTTGATACCAAATACTGATGAATGGCTATTTTTCCTTGTTCATACAATGGTTGCATAAATATAACTAAATATTTATAAAGTGTTAATTTTTCCTTGTTCATAAAAACATTACATGTACCAGTGTAAATAATATTGTTTACCTATATTGCCATTATTTCCCATTTTTGTAGATTCTAAACTTTTAGAAAAAGTATCCCACGATTTATCTGCTAATTCATTGCAGATTCTTTCTCTTGTTAGGGAACTATTTTTAAAACTGAAAAAAAATAAATAAAACATTATCCAAACAGTTCATTTCAGCAGGAAAACATGCGCTTTTAGAAAAAAGTTCTCAAAATTGCGTCGTTCGAAGAGCGTGTAGAATTTTCAGTATAAAGTTGTCCTTGTTTATAGAAAATCAGATAAACTTGAAAGCTTTGTACAATAGAACATTCTTCAAATGCATTGTCAAGGGTTGATGGTGTTGTTAATCAGGGAACTTAAAAGTAGTTCCAATAGAGAGCTTTTTCATACAGCCAAGGTTAGATGAAGGGTACTGTAGTCTGCTGAGTTTTTCGGGGTGAGGGACGTGTATTTACAACAATCCCAGTAAAACTGTATGGATATAATCGATTACTGTCATAAATAAAAATGTTTAAACTGACCATAATAACGCCATATACGCTGATGTATCAACAGGGTTACCAAATATATGACCACATAGAGCTGGGTGTGGTTCGGTTATCCACAGAAATAATACATCACTCGTTCCTAAACTTAACTGGAATAATAAATATAAAATTAATAGATATTAAATGGTACCTTTGACCTTGTGAACAGTGCTGGTAGTGTCGTGCTTTATTAACAAAACAGGAAAAAGACAAACAGGAATTCTATTCCAGGAACCAACTAATTCCAGTAATATTGTCAAAGATCAAAGATTAAATTAAAGTTTAATGTTGAGTATGATTTCTTATAGAGAGAGAAAGAAAACTGGGGTTTAACGTTTAGTCAACACAAACCATGAATAACATATGGTTCAATTTCATTTCAATAATTTGCTTATGCATGGGGGAGGGAACCAGAGGACCCAGAGAAAACCCACAAGGATGGACAGGCAACCCTACGCCTTTTCAAGTACAACTAGGGAATCAAAACCACGCCAGTTGACTCAATGACAGGCTTTTTGATACAGCGGCACATGTTAACCATTCCGCCATCTCCCCCCCCCCCCCACAACTATGATTTCCTATAAACATTTGAATCACTAACATAACTATATAGCCACTTACTATTATATCTCCTTGACTTGGTGCTATACCAGCTAATGATGCTGAAATAATAAAACATACATAACAGTGTAAAAATTTAAACACTGTCACAAAATAAAGACATTTAAATGTTTCAAGTAACCTCATTACTATTACAGTCCAAAAACTGCTGTGAAATCTCCCCATTAAAGGGACAATAACACTCTTGCTGGCTTGACAGGTCCAGATTTTTTTTTTAGCCTTATTCTAACTACAAGATGTTTAAGTGTCCTACCTATGTGTAAATTATCTATTACAACCTATCTTACTTGTCCAGAGGGTTCGAAAATATGTTTAAATCCAAGTTGCATTTGAAAGTGCTTACGTAAGGCTTTTCAAACCATGTTACGGCATGTAGTTGAATTTTTCCAATTTTTAAAATTAGGTGTGTTAAGATGAAATTTGTATTATTTTTTAATTGAAATATTGTAAAATAGTACTAATTGTTGACCAGAATAAAGATTGGAACATATTATTCAGTTACAACAAAAGTGGTATTGGGGCTTTAATGTAGGTAATAGGAATCAAGTGCGTGGATTTGTCATAACTTTTTTTGGGGGGGGGGGGACGAACCCTGGTTTTTATGGTCAACATTTTTTTTACAGGGTGGGCGAAACTATTTGCAAGGGGAGCTTCCCTAGTTACAAGGGTCTGGGCACAAGGATTTTTGCCACCCACAAATTTGTTTAAAATTTTCAAAGAATCTAGCATCATTCAGAAAAGAGGAATATTGACTCATGGAGCTTGCATATTACTAGCTTTAAATGAAAATTACAAACATATAATTTTTTAAGTCTGTTTGGCCATCAATCTGGCGTAGTCACAAATTTTATTATTAATATCCCAAATCAATAATTATAGCAATATGTAAATACTTACATGGATTATCTCCTGTAAAGGCGGTCAACAAACAATCGGAATTAAAACCATATCTAGATACATAATACTTTGATATGTTACCCTGAAAATATAGAGGGTTTAGATTTCAAAGAGAATCAAAGATGTTTGACTATTGAAACAGAACACTCCATTCTCATGACAGATAAAATTCATCTTTTTCTTTTCATCAAATTGAGAACAAGAAGATGCATAAATCTCTCTTTAATTAAAATGTTTTTATGGACAGGATACTGGTATATTAAATAAATCATGTATATTTAATGATAACACCACTAATAATACCCTACCCATTGGTTTTATAACACTGACTATTAAACATTGTGTATTATAAAGAATATATTACATGTATATTCAATGATTACACCACTAATGATACCCTATCTATACTCACTATTATACATTGTGTAGTATAAAACATGTATTACATGTATATTCAATGATAGGGAATACACTGCTAATGTATATTGGTCTTTATAATAGTAAGTGCAGGGGGACTGCACCACATATGATTTACACAAAAGACAAACATAGCGACAAGACACCATACTCAAAAAACAACAACAAACAAACAATTAAAAAAAAGCGAATGGATCCGGGGGCTAGCCGTAAGCGTCCACTGCGCTGTACAGTCCCGGGCCTGTCTTGGCACAGGCTATACTAAAATGATTCACATAAAAGACGTAACAAAAAAAAATGCGACCGATCTTGTAAGTGGTCGTCTCTTCAATGGCGATAGTCAGCCAATTGACGTCAGGTGTTAGAACGTCAAATAATTTTAACAATAAGGGCGATAATCCGGACAGAAACTCGGAAAACGCTAAAAAATAAATGTAGTGAGCTAACAGGAGCAAAGCCCGACAACGAGAACATTCTGCAGTACGAAGGGCTAAAACTCTACTCTAATAGTAAATGCAGGAGGACTGCACTACACGCAAAACAAAAACTAAAAATCTACAAGATAAACCTGCGGACAAAGAAGTTAACCATTTGATAGAAACCATGTTTGCATGTAACAGGGAGTAACCTTCACTTCCTACTAGACATTATCATTAGTTGTTGAGGGGGGTTGGGATGGCCTAGTGGTCTAGAGTGTCACACTTCGACCTATAGCTGGCCGATCACCTTTGGCTTGCTGTTGTGGTTTCGATCACTACTGTGAGCATATAATATGTCTTGGATATAGGGGTGCTATTATGATAAAAATGAAAACCTAATAGTATTAAGTGGACATTAAACCCCATATCTCTCTCTCTATCTCCCCTTACTTATGCAATTGACCTATCCATTGATATATTCAATCAATTCTGTGAAATAGGGAGATGCTGGGTCATACAATAAATGCAGATAGTATAACTTACTATATTAGTTGTAGAAGGAACAACTGGACCCAATTTCTCTCGTAAATCAGGTGCACATGCCTAGAAAAAAACAGAGTAATTTGATTTCAGTATCATGAGACAACTGATTGCATTATCATGGTCTACTGACAGTGCTTTAGATGGCTCTGTCTTTAAACCACCATCAAAGCTTTCCATATTGTTATTGTTACACATGATTTCTAACATTGCCCAATCTGATTAAAACGCATATATCCTCTTCGTTTCGTTTTTATAGTTCAAAATTTTAGTTTACTTGTCTTTACTGCACTAGGATCTGGAAGTCTGGAAGAGTCATTGATGTGTTTGGATGATGTGAGGGATTAGCCAATGAAACAGTTTGTTACGGCCAGTTTTTGGACCTTTGATGCACGGAAATGTAGGTAAACCACTAGACATAATACTGATTGATTAATCAATTAATCGTTTTCCGGTTATGTGACCCCTGACGTAAGCTTCCACTATAACTTGTCAGATCTTCATGTAGTGTAGGCCATCGGAAGTACAAAAAAAATGAAACAAAATATAGATCTGTATTTTAATCAGATTGAACAACAAGAATTTGATCTTTCAGCACACATGGTTTTAATGACATTGACATCTACATGTGTAGAGTTTGGTATGGGTAAAGAGTTAAGACATAGACACAACCAGTCATCAGAAACTAATTCATTTAGGAGATAAACACTTCCTGTTTCATATTTAAAGGGAGTTTATTGTCCATTTAACCAATCATCAAAACCTAATTCATTAATAAACACTCTTTTACATTTCCATACTTTAATAAAGGAGACAATCCTCCATGTCAAGCAATAATCATTGTAGGACAAGATCACCCCGCATAGGTTCCGTCGGGCATTTATGGCTCAAATTAATCACTGATTCTACAAATTAGTATACTACGAGCATACAGCCAGTGTGGAATAGTGCTATATAAATGTTCATTATTACTATTATTGTTATACTTTCCTTACCTTTAAACATTCATCTGACCAATCAAGTGTTTTGATATTCATTAAATTCATTCCTGATCCATCACTTGTATCGATAGGTGCATAATCTCCCAAAAACAAACAGGCAGCAAAACTACTAACTAGCGAAATACGCTGAAAAATATGAATTATCGAAGTATATCACTTGTAAATAAAAATAAAGTATACTACTTGTAAATATAAAGAGGCTCATTAAGGGAAAACAGCTAGATTCTGATTCGATATACATCGCACAGAAATAAACAATAATTGTATTCCATAGAATTGGATAAAAGTTCAGTGTCAAAAATTAGTGTTTTTGTGTAAATAAAATATTCAAAGAGCAATGACTGTTGTTATCAGTCTTAATTAATGTCATGTTTTGATTGTTAAATTGTTTTTACTCATGGCCATGTACTGTACGGTTGTTATTCATCAATTGCTTGATAAAAATACCTGTAAGAGTACTGAAACATGTCATTGTATGTAATAAATGATTAAGTAGTAAATCCATAAAGTTGGGTTATCAATGAAGTAGACCAAAATTGCCACACCTCAGACAGTATACTATCTCCACCCCCTTACACCCAATCTTATCAATATCACTGGTTTTAATATCACTGATTAACAAAATAATTTCATTGCTTATGCTCTTTATACCATCTGAAGATGAGTTTTATAAGACAATTTCCAATAAATATTTCTATGATGCTAGATTAACCACTAACTCAAAACAAAAGGCCTAAATTACACATACCTCTGTGTCACTATAAGCATCTGGTTTAGTTTGATAAATTTTAGCAATCTGATTTCCAGTAAATCTCTCATAAGCTCTAGAACCAGTGATATTTGCTAAATTCTAGAAAAGAAAAGAATATCAAATATCAACTAAATCCTGTCTAATTTCTCAAATTTCTGTATATTTTTTAATAAACTATTAATTTTCAACAAATACTCATTGGAGAAATTGAGGACTATTCTCTTGAGAATTGTATTGTTTCCCCTTTACTTCATTCTAAATTCATATACATGTTGACAACATATTTTCTCAAACAAAGTTTATACGAATAAAATATACATGTTGCCATAATATTATTTGCTCAAACAAAGATTATACGAATAAAATTCAGTTAATTATTATAGATGTTGCTATTTTATTAAATTTAGGGGAGAGAAAATCAGTATGGGTTAAAAATCCACTTAACATAAAACAAGTCATTTCGGGACTAACATACGGAACAACCCACAAGGTTATCACATACAATTGTGGGCTCAAAACTGCACCACCTGAATCAATGACAGACCGTATGATCTAAAACCAAAGCATTGGACCACTCAATCCCCGTCCCTAACACCACCCCACCACCCTTAGTTTAAGGGCAAATTGTCCTAATACACCTACCTGAGCTCCACCCATAGCCTTTTCTAAATCTTGACATTGCTTCGTTGTACTGGAATCCATCCATATTGGTGAATCACCTACACTGAATGATTCCTAAAATAAAACAATCTAATCTATCGTTGAGTCTGGGCTGTAACTCACTGTGTATTCTACGTACCAAAATTTACCAGAAATTTTTATTGATATTATAAATATTTTTTTAGAATAATTCAATTTACAAATTCATTTTTTAATGGAAATGGGTTTAACATCTAATCAGGACAATATTTCAGCCATTTTCAATGGAAATGTGTTTAACATACCATCAAGACAATATTTAAGTCATTTTGAGACTAACATACAGTTAATTGCCAGCCGCCAGGGTCCAGGGAGTTGAATTTCATCACGTCTGAACGGCTTCAGTAAGGTTTTTTTTATTGACCACTGATTAGACAAAGTGATTTGCATTCAATCAAATTTTCATCTTTAAAGTTTTTCTAATTCAAATCAAATACCCTAATCAATAAATTTATAGACATCTATGTCCGAAGCGATTACCACAAATTGCCAAATCAGCTCTAGGTGCAATTTGATTGGGTGATCACATGTTTTTTCAACATATCTTAAGGCGCTATATATGTTGCAGCTAATCAGTGCATTTAACGAACTTGTCAAAGTACTCTGAAATTGACAATACTTTCACATGACGTCACCACTAAATACAAACCGATTTGGCAAGCCAATAAAAATGCCTTATGGCTTGAATAGTTACATTATAGTCAAGAGTCGAGTTCCCTTACATATGGACTACCGCTTTCCTTAATAATGGTGCTTTTCAGGTTTATCCTTATAAACACCTAATGTAAACTGACCAAAAGATAGTCAGCACTCAAGTCGGGATTACGAAATTACCGATTTAACTCGGTAAAAAAATATATTTGGCAAAGAAAAAATCTGACATTTACAATCAGATTTACCACTTCCTATTCTGAGAAAAAAAAATACTAGAAAAAATTAAAGAGTACTAATTTTCATTGTTATCTAAAGAAATGCACAAGTCCTTTACTTTCAACTGTTCTTTAAGGTTTTCTGCAGAATTGAGATTTTTTAAAGTATTCTGTGCTCCTGTATTCCAATATATACTTCCATGTTGCTGAAAATTTATAAAAATATTTCGTAATCAACATATAAACTAAAACATAACCTTTAATTATTCAAAATGTTTCTTAATATTCGGGAATATGTCATGAAAGATATCACATTTTATACTGGTTGGTAACACTACACTAAAAACAATATGCTTTCACTATATCATAATTTGAAGTTATTAATAAAATGAAAAAATTATTTTGGTGAAAGAATTTAGAAAATATTCACATTCAAAATACCTGACCAGATCCAGAAATTGCTAAAACTTTCTCAAATGGAAAACTGTCATTTTTCATTTTCTCCAACACCATATCTAGAGCCTTCCAAATAGAAATATATATTAACTCATTACCTCAAGTACCAGAAAACACCACACCCAAAAATTAAAAATAATCACTAACAATTTAGTAGACTAAAATATTTATTATTTTTTCTAATAACCAGTTATAAGCAAACATTAAAAATTCGAACAATTCAAAATACATAGACTGCATTTATCTTCTGTAAACTGTGAATTTCTGTGAAATTATATATAATGAATTGATATGTATCATTTAATTTGTGTTACCTCAATCCACATTATAGTAGGAGCTGTTACAGTACTCTTATCACTGCTAACATGGGCTCCTCCTTGAGTACTGTAAGACAAAAATCATTCATCTCATAACGGGCCTGTAGCCAGCTCATAAAATTTGGTGGGCTACGGAATTTTTGGGAGGGGCGCTGAGGATATGGACAGCTAAAAACGCTCCGAAGAAATCATTATTGTTGGCAAAATATGGGGGGGGGGGGGAGGGCTAGTTCGATATTCTACTATTCACCTATCTGCGTAAAAATGTGCAAATTTGAAAACAAAGAAGTATAAAACCAGCTTTGTATTAAACGATGACATTGTTTATTTTGTTTTAAAAATGTTTTTTTCTTCATGTAATGGCACTTTTGTTTATAATACTTCACCCAACCATTTGGTGAGTTGTTGCACAGGATTGTCTAAGGGCTACTACAGTTAAAGTACATTACCTATATTGTTTGATCTATTTGATAAGGCCAATTCAAGTTTGGTCAAAGGTCATGAGAAATAAACGGGGTTAGCACTAATCCCAACCCTAACCCGAACCCACAAACTCACAATGAAACAATCACATGCCCTAACCTTACTTACATATCAGCAACCTTGATGATAATTGAGTTGGCCTTAATAAATAGATCTAACCGTACATATTCAACTGTTGACTTACTTGTATTTTGATAAGTCAGTATCAAACTTAACAGCACATTCATATTTAACTTGTAGACTGTCATTAACTGCAATAACTTTCACCTTAAAAACAATTAATAAAGTGACATAAAATTAATATATCAAAAACAAAATCCATGAGTCTTAACATTTTTTTAAAATAGAAATTGTTTTATTCATTTGATAATAAAACATATATAGTTTCTGTTTTAAATATTAATATGACATAATGAAGGCACCCGTGGTGGTGGTGGATGGGGGCTTGTGATATAAGGGAGACAACTCCATTTAAACAAGTTCGCATGAAATGCGAACAATAATGGCTAGAGAATAGACATGAACAAATAATATAACGTTTTGTGATATAAACATTAAAAATATAATTCAAATGTCTTTTTAAAAAATATATCAACTACTTTCAGAGGACATTGTGAAATAATTAACACTGAAAATACTGATAAAAAAGAGTTGTCTCTCTTTGATTGTCGGCAAATAAACTTTTACTTTCCGAGCCAGTTGCATTTAATCAATTATACATTATGTCACCGATCGACATGCCGTTAGCATAAAAAAAAACCACAGATTATTATATAGGCAATGTGTAGCTACGTTAATGCGACGTCTCATCAGCCATATCCGATATCACTCTGATAAGTCCCATACAGAAGACATCATTCATTACAAACAAAAGCCAAATACAGAGCGAGAAAGCTGAAATTGTATACCTGTTGCGTGCTAAAATCGAATCCAAGAAATAAACCATCATTCCCCATTTTAACTGTTACGATGTTGCAAATTTCTGTAGCAAAACAAACTGTCAGTGTCACTTGACAATTCTTCACAACGTCCTGTGGCACTAAATAAAACCGTGGGAGGTCAATGTCGCGCTTTTCTCTCTAGGTCAAGGCTGTCTTCTCATGTACAATACAGATAAGCTGAAAATAAGTTAATAGATCTGTCTTATCTTTTTTTAACCGACATAAGCATGTTTCTTTTTTATATGTATTACGTTATTGGATACTATTGTATGCCCATAATTAAGTATATCACAGAAAATTTGATCCGAACCGAAACACTCGGACGCCCCTTTTAACTACATGTAGCCTATATATGATTTCATTTTTATTTCTTTGTTGTTTAACTTTTTTCTTTAATGTTTTTTTTTTAATTTTTATTATTGTTTCGTGTAAGGGATTAAATCATATAATTTTTGCCTAAGCCGTGGGGCGAGACACGTTTTTTCCAAAAAATATATCATTTTGGCGAGAAAATACAGCGGCGGTGGAATCAAGAGATGTCCGTGAATCGCGCTTGGCAAATGGCAATTTTTAGTGAATGCAATAACTGTTATTATCTTAATCTAGATCTTAGTATCCGAATTCACGATTTAAATAATAGCTCAGAACAAGAAAATGTCATAGAATAGCATCGATTCTCTCATGACTTTTAATTTACGCCAATAAGTTTTTATGTTTAATATTTTAGAGAGAGCCTGTAGCCTATAGCTGCCTACTTATTTTTTCGTATTCTTAGTAGAAATTATCTTTAAAGACTAATTTGAATGATATTATAATAGGCCCCTATACAATATTATAAGGACTATGTTCATGTAGTATTGTCACAGAGTAAAACTACCCTGTGCTAATGTTATAGTAAAAGGGGAAGGGGGTGGATGTTAGAATGGTTAGCACGTGCGTGCTGTATCATAAAGCCTGTCATTGAGTAGTAAACTGGCGTGGTTTCGAACCCCCGGAAGAGCGTAACAAGGACTCAACTCTCAAGGAGTAGGATCGCCTGTCCAACTTCGTGTGTTTTCTCAGGTTTCCTCCCACTGTTAAAGACCGCTACGCGCAAGCTAATTATTGAAATAACATTATTCATATGTTAGTTACGAAATGACCTAGTTTATGCCGAGTGGACGTTAAACCCCATCTCTCTCTCTCTCTCTCTCTCTCTCTCTAGTTAAAGGGAAATAATTCGCAAAAAAGGAGTAGTTATTTCCCCTTCTTGACAAAGTTGCATTTCCGGTTGCATTGGTGACTAACCACTACCACAAAAACCAACCAAGTTGTCAAAGGCATTCCGCGTTTATTAACAAGCAAATATGGTTTTGAAGACTTTATGGAGCTACATTTCCTTCTGGTATTTCCAGTATACGTTAGTAACATCTCTTTACATGTTGGAACCAACAGAAAGAAGAATATTTAGTATCCTTTTGTAGTTTTTAATCTAACTAAGAAAGTCAAACAACATTGCTATTTATGGGAGTGAAATCACTAAAATTTTTCCTAAATTTCACTGAACTGAATAGGAATCATTTATTATATAGTATGTAGTCCTAAGCTAAAACTGAATGGGTCTTGCCTAAATAAAAGGACAGAGAGACATGACTGCACTGATAACTTCGTACATGTAACTTTGTATGATTAGGCCTACATTACATGTCATTGGGACTTACAACGTTTGGGACTCCCAAAGATATGGCCTGAACGTTTCGGACTCGGGTAGGTAATATTTCAGACTTGGGTAGGTGACGCTTCGGACTTGGGAATAAGTTTAAAGGAAAGGTTCATCACAACCGTTTAATCATTTTATAATAATAAGCCCAAAAAGATTTTAAAATATTAGAGTCCGAAAAGTCATCAAGTAAGTCTGATAAGTCATCAAGTAAGTCCGATTCGACGTACAGTCCGAACAGTCGTGCATCGTACCTAGTACCTGAACATTCATTACACTCGCCCTGTATGATGTTCAGGAACTGTCCTATTGAAAGCTTGTCGAAAATAAAATCTGCCCAAGTCAATTTTACCAGGAAACTTTTTACTGCTAAACGGTTGTGTGCTAGTCTCTGTGAATGCCTGAACATTTTAGTGAGAAAATAAAAAAAAACTTGCTTACCTCGCTAGCGTCAGTATGTGCAACACAACATTCTGTTAAAAATACGCTCCCTTCTGCTAAACGGCTTGGCAGATGTCATTGTATTGAAATCTAAATATAGGGTAGACTAAGGCACAAATTTACATAACTCGGCCATATAAAGTAAGACTCTGGGGGGGGGGGGGGGGAATTGGAATCTTTGAAAAGTCTACAAAATTTACAATCAAATTTTTCCAAAAGTCCCAATGTTGTTAACTTGTTTCATCTGCTTACCTAAATTTGGTTTCATCTTATATTGCCAAGTTACTAAAATTAGGACTAGCAGTAGCTACCTTCCTTAACCCTATGGGAGAAGAATGTCCTTAAGGGTAGACCCAAAGATGCATTTTGTAACAACTAAATCTGCCTAATGCAGGTCTTTATTTTGGCTTCAAATATTATAAACTATATTTTTGACATTTATTCACATGACATGCCTATAAGTATAATCAATTCTCATAAAATTTAAAAGATTGAACCTGAAATTCAAAATTAGAGTGGGTCATAGTGCTGCTGTTGGGGCAAAATTTGCCTCATTCAATCATAGCACACTGTACATCATATGCCCTTCTTCATTAGCCAAGTTAGAGTAGAACAGTACGATTAATCATATTTCATTTCATTTGGTGAGAGGGATAATGACTTTAATGTTAAATGAGCTAACCGTCTAAGATTTAGGTGTGATTAAAGAATTGAATTGGGTTTAAGGTCTATATGTATAAATCCTTTTTAGGCAGATTAAGTTGGGATCTGCTTATCTAATTTTAATAATAATAATAATATGTCCATTTATATAGCGCCAAATCCACAAAGCGTGCTCATAGCGCGACAATTTACTATCCCGGTCTCTAGGATACCGGTAAGCTTGATTACCTCCCTTTACAACTCTTAGAAAGAGGTCCAACATATGCAGCTACAACTTGAAGTTTCAAGGAGCGCAACAGTTTTCTGTGTAATACATACACCATCCTACCGGTACCCATTTACAGCTGGGTAGACTGGAATGCAGGGATAAAGTGTATTATTCAAGGACACAAGAACTCGGCGAACAATTCGGGTCTCGAACCTGCAACCGTTAGGTCACAAATCCTACTCTCTAACCAATTTTATTTAAATTCATGACCTACTGAGTTAGTTGGCATGGTTTTGTTTCCTTGTACATAAAAGATGTCCTGTCCAACCTTGTGGGTTTTCTCTGGGTCCTCTAGTTTCCTCCCACAGCTAAATACCACTACGCAATAGTGAATTATTGAAAGAAATTGAAGCATGCCTAATACCGAAATGACCTAGTGTGTTGACTGTTGAGTAGATGTTAAAACTCATTTCTCTTTCTTTTTACGATGTTGGTTTTGGTAGTTGTGGATGTAATCATTGGCATTAACTATTGATGTAAAATTTTCAGTGAAGAATCAACATGTCAAATGAAAGTGACAATATATTTGACATAAATCAAAGAAAGCCTTTCATTACTATGTTTTATCTTCCTTAACATTGTTAAAGATACCATTTTAGTTGCAGTACTAGCCATGTTTTTCTACACTTCCTGTTTGTTCCTGCCCGGACATTTGATGATGATGCTGCATTTTGTTCAATGTATATGTGGTTATGACAATTCTACTCATGCTGTGCCACAGGATTCCTGATGGAATAAAACTCTGCTAATTTTATTGCGATACAAATAATGAAAAAATAATACATAATCATCAAACTGCGTGTTCATATTAAAAAATCAAATAACCTGTTAAGAAACATAGGCTATATTCCTATTTATCTATTTTCATTTTGTGTAAGCTAATTTTTCATATTTATCTATTTTCACTTTGTGTAAGCTATTAAACACTAACTTGATATGAAAAAAGTTTAATAATTAATGTATGTAAATTATGATTTTTTATGTTTAAATTTGTTTTATCTGTCGTTTATTATTTAATCTAAATATTATGGTGTTTTAACAATGTCAGTCAGAAAAATGAACATTATTTTTGATGTTTTAGTTTTCATATTGTACAGGATCCTGGATGAAATCAATTGATTCTGCATACACTGCCATACACACGGTAGTTTCGATGAATATTAAAAGCAAAAAGACAGCATTAGGCTTACAATTAACCATGTCAAATGACTTGAAATAGTTGACCTTGCTTCTATTAAATGATGACAGACCTAAGTTAGATAATTAGATCATATTTATTTCTTTATGTATTTATTTAAATGTTGTAATGTACATTTTTTTTCAAGTTAATATTTTATTCACTGGGTCGTGTACTTAAAGTAAGAGAGGGGTTAACTAACAGTACGCTAATATAAATTGACATGTGACACAATCTTTAGTCCTCCTGAAACTGATGTTACAAGGGATCCTTAGACAGCCCTGTCACTTGCACAGCTGTGATGTCCCCAAGAAGAACGAGTAAATGTTCATATGATATGACAAGATATTCATATATCTCGGCAGTTTGACACTGTCTAAGGAACAGCTGTTTCTGTCTGTCAAGGGATGTACTAGTATTAATATATTGTTTTTCCCCAAGACACTTGGGTTAAACTTGTCAATTTTTACATACAAAAGGGTTAATATTTATAAGAGCTACGTTAAAGGGGAATGCTAATGTCTTTTTGAAATAGATATTGTTTGGATAGGTATTTGTTGATTTCATAATGTTAAACAATGCGTTAAAACCATCAATTCCATTCTATGTAAGCCTAATCATTATCCTTTTCTTTGTCTTTGAGAGATTATCCCTTTTGAGTATCTTAACATGGTCATATCTATAAGCCTATAAAACAAAATTATTTCTTATAATGGTCTTTAATGTAATCCATACTAATTCTTCTTTATTAACAGGCCTGGGAATAACGGTTTTATATGTAGGCCTACCTTACAAAGCCTGAATCTGTGCCTGACATTGTAAGTGACAGGTGTCTTTTTCCAGGCTTGTTTATTAAAAGAATGAAAACTAATCTATTAACACTTATCTGTATTTTTTTAAATATCTTTCTACACATTTTGTAAATAAAGTTTGATAATGTGAGTTGAAATGTGAATGGTTGTATCTGTTATATAATTAATGTCCAAAAGAATTCAATCATGCTATATTATTTTTGTTATATCTTACTCTAAACACATTCATAATAAATCATTTAAATATAGAAATTGTTGAATTCTTTCAATTGTATAGAGAAGAGGTACCAGGGTCTTGTTTCATGAAATATTGACAAAAGATAAAATCCAAATTTTAGTAGATACTTCAATTTTGATAGGCTAAGCACTAAACTCAATCTAATATTATCCAATTTTATCTTGGTTAAAGTTTTGTGAAACCGGTCCCAGAGCGTCTGTGAGTTTATAAACACTTCACTGTGTGACTTTTCAGTCAATCTGATTAAAATACAGATCTATATTTCCTTTTGTAATTTTATACTTTCGTTGGCCTCTACTCAAGAAGATCTGAAAAGTTATACTGGGGGGGGGGGGGGATTCGCGTCACAGGTCACACAAGTGGCTTTTGGCCCTATTACGTTCATCCATTGATAAATCCGCGGTTAGAATGGCCTAGTGGTCTAGAGTGCCGCGCTTCGACTTCTAGCCAGCAGGCCACCTCTGGCTTGCGGCTGTGGTTTCGAGCCCTGGTGTGAGCGTATGTGGCATGGAGATACGGGCGCCTTCTCAACCTCGTGGGTTTCCTCCGGGCACTTCAGTTTTCTCCCACTGCTAAAGACCCCTACGCGCAAGCGAATTATTGAAGTAAAAAAATTAAAACCATATGTAAGTCCCGAAATGACCTAGTTGTGTTGTGTGGACATTAAACCCCATTTCTCTAACTCTCTCTCACATTGATTAATCAATCAGTGTTAATGTTCTAGTGGTTTATCCACAGTTTGTGCATGGCACACCAAGAAGTCGCCATAACACCCGTTTCATTGGCTTATTCCTCACTTCAACCAAAGCGCCTGTAATATAACAACTCTACCAGATCCTAGTGTAGTAAAGACAAGTAAAGGAAATTTTGAACTATAATAAAACGAAACCAAATATGATCTGTGTTTTAATCAAATTGCTTTTCAGTGAAAATGATGCTCGAATATTGCTTAGATTGACCCCCATTTTCATCTGAGAACCCTAACAGTTATCCGTATTGGCAATAGGAACTAGCCTCTGTTCAAAAAAAGTTACATTTACAGCCAGCTTAAATAATTTCTATTGACTGAGACCTCAAACTTGTATAGCGGACGTAACTAATGTGATTGAAATTAAATGGTAGCTTACTTCTCAGCAGGTAGCGTGTCTCAGATGTTCAGAATGACTTGTAGGTATCGGTATTTGCCGCCCCCCCCCCAACAATAATTTGGCCGCAACTACTTTTTCCTCCAGGTTATTACTAACCCTGGACCCTCGCCTATAAGGACCTAGGTTGGAAGCCCCCCCCCCCCTAATCATAAATTGCATCCGCCGACCCTGTTTGAAATAATAATTATAGTTAGCGACAACAGCGAATTTTTCTGAAGAATTGTGAGGTCATCCCAATCGTAGAACTAGAATAATTTCTCCATTTAATATTCCGTTAATTTTGAGCGAAAATTCTTCCGAACTCTCCCAAAAAGTTCCGTGAAAGGTTCAGAAACTCGGCGTATAAAATGTACGACTATGATTTACGATAGACTTGATAATTAATCGAACCATTTGAATAAGAGGTATATTAATAGAGTATTTTCACGAATAAGCAAAGGAAGAAGGCCTATAGGCCTACACGTGTGGATAGAATACGCCCCTACTTAAAATATTGTCTTACAAAAAGAAAATAATAATAATAATAATCGCGTCATTTTACAAGGGTAGCAAATTAGGCCTGAGGCCTTTTTCTAATTTGGCCCTTGGCACAGATCGTGCGAATGATTTCGATCATTACTGCAGGAAGAAACCGAAGAACTTGGGGGAAACCTGCCTGATCGGACGGCAGACCGAATATCCCTCTCACTTACAACGATAAAGTTCTTGCCCTGAGCTGGGATTGAACCCTCGTTGCATTTGGTGAGAAGCCGCCTCTCTATCACTCACAAAACAGCCCCCTTTTCCAATCGTGATGAAATAAATGTATGTAAACCAAAAACTATAGTAGGGACTGTTTAATAAAAAATCTGGCAACAAGAAAGTCAATGACCGTTTTACGGTGAGTTTTTGGATGGTCGGGTGGGCGCCACAGTTAATTTTTCTTTACAGAAGTATGCCGCCAGAATTTAAGTACCCATTCCAATAACATGTTTTCTTATATCACGATGTTCACGTCAAGGGGATTTAAACCCCCGTGGAGCAGACTTAGTGACGTTTTCTTAATTTTATCAAGACGTCACAATGAAGAGAACGTCACACCTTTAGATTTTACGATATATTACCGTATAGAAACGTCGCTGTCTTTAAGGAGCTCCCTAAACAGGTCGTTTATTTCTGGTTTTCAACTTTATTGTTTTTTTTAGAATCAAGGTATGTAAACAATTTTAATACATCTATGAAATTTTAATATATCTATACAAAGATTCAGTTTATTAATCATAAAATATTTTGATCTAGATTTTTTCTACCACCCACTCCGTTGGGATGGCTAAGTGGTCTACAGTGCCGCGCTTCGACCTCTAGCTGGCCGGCCACCTCTGGCTTGCGGCTGTGGTTTCGACCCTAGTGTGAGTGTATGTGGCATGGAGATAGAGGCGCATTCTCAACCTCGTGCCGTGGGTTTCCTCCGGGCACTCCGGTTTCACCCTACTGCTAAAGAGTAAAGACCCCTTAGCGCAAGCGAATTATTGAAATAAAGTTAAACCATATGTTAGTCCCGAAATGACCTAGTTGTGGTGAGTGGACGTTAAACCCCATTTATCTCTCTCTCTCCACCCCACCCCCACTATCCCATCCCGATAAGTTGACATAAAAGTTATCAAATTCTTACAAATATTGGCCTGTTTCCGTTATGTCTTTCCGTTGCTTGATTTTATCTTCATCCATTGACGTTTATTTTTGAGACGACTCCGTACTATTTTAAATGCCTAACTCTGTTCTTATTTCTCTAGATGTTTGGGCTGACATTTTTAACTATGGCGGTTTATGGTATTAAAGATTATCTGATTAACAGAGAGAAAGGTATAAAACAACCCATTATTAATTACGTGATTTGATTTATTTTATTTTAAACGCTTCGGTATGTCAAGCCTATAGCTAAACGCGGCGCTGCATTCGGTCATATAAGCCGCACCGAAATATACATTTAATTACCCCACCCCCCACCCCAAAACAAGCCCCTAGTTCACAAAGCATTCTCAGTTAAGTTTAGAATTTACTCAACTTTCTATCACTCTTAATATCTTTGACCCAGAAATAGAAGACTTTACACATAGTTTCTTATTGATTTATTTGATACATTAAAAATGACAAACGTTGAATAAAGGGGGTTCAAAAAAGGCGAACAATTTTTAGTAAATTCTTAATTTAAGTCTGAGAATGTTTTGTGAACTCGGAACACGGTCATTTTGATATAACCAAAGTAACGATCTTACGATACTTCGTTGTTACTTCAGACACAACAGGACAAAAGAGTAATGTGATTTTGAATCAAATACGATTTGAGAAGTAAACATATTAAAGCCCTCTCATGTTTAATGCTGTTAAATCTGAAATTTTGATTAATATAGTATACGTGTATTTGTTTTTAGAGGAACATAAACGAATTGTTAGAGCTCTGCTATGGCGGGAACCAACGGAAGAAGACTGTAAGTGTCAGACTTTACCCATTTCACAAGAAAATTATACAAGTGCAGTGGCGGATTAAGCTGCACCAAGGCCTGAGGCGGCAGTTGCTGGAGGGCCTATAAGGGCCTGTTTAAAATTGCGTGGGCCATATTAATGTCGGGTCAGGGCCTATGCTGGTTCCCGTTGGGCCTAAACCACACACCCCTAACATTCATTGTCTATGCGTTTTTAATCGTATCAGACAAATTTAAAATTTTTTTTACAAAATCTTTGGGCCTGAGGCTGCAGCCTCATCAGCCTCAATGATAATCCGCTACTGAACAAGTGGATGACACCTGCTTAAAATAGAGATTGAAAGGCGCTGTCTAAATTATGAAAATGTTACACCTATACATTTCTAGGGCAAGGCTTTAGTATCTGTCCACTACATAGATTGGCCGAACATCACATAGTTGATAGCTTTCAGATGCAGTGTTGGATCTTAGTTGCGTCTGTGGTTAGCATAGAGAGTAGGTGGTTGGGGCTTCTGGTTTCGATGCTTTCCACAGCATCAAATTCGCAGCGGAAACTGAAAACAATGTTGAGATTAGAAACTTATCTAATAACCCCAGCCCGCCCTTTAACAACTCGCAGCGGATAATGCAGAAAATCTTGGTACTGGCAATTAACTCCAGCCACCCCTTATGCGGACACATGCCACTATAATTAAAAATTGTCTTTTTTTCAGTGGACTGGGGATTACACGGTGGAACCCTATACTCGAGCGTGGATCCCGCGGATCATATCCGAGCATTGGGATCCCCTGTTGATGATCAACCTACTGTGTGGAGAGCTTGGCGCCAGTATATAGAACCAATATTTGAGCGAAGAAACAGATTTGATCTGTATGATCACCCCATCGCTGGGAATGTTCTCTGGCCAACCATGCCTGATGATCCACGAACACAAGAGAACTATGATATAAATGACAGATCGATCAATGATCCCTGGCACAGTAAGAAGTCTTAACATAAATAACTCAAAGCTAAATGATATAATAATTCAGATTTTTAACTTCATTAACTGCATACATTGTTTTATGGATTCCAAAGAAAAATTGACAGATGTTTGGCTCGTTACTAGAATATACACAGCCGAGAAAAACATAATTGTGTTTCGAGCGTGAATGACAACAAAGGAAACTGAATTTAATGTGGACGAAACAAAGGGAGAAAGTTCTACAAGTCCTCTGCAAATTGTCAAAAACACTATTGGCAACAGTTCATCTCTAGCACCATAGCAGACAGACACATTTGTGGTATGCTAAACCCAATACCATACCCTTCCCTATATAATGCAAACAAAGCGGCCAGAATCATCCAATTCAAATCATTTAGGACATTTTGTTATAATAATGAATCAATGTGCCCTTGATAACCCTGCTACGTTTTTCCACTTCGCGATGTTCCTTGATCGCATCGAACTTATTTTATTGGACATTGAATTTAATTTATCTTTCTATTTTAAATTAATTCATTTCAATATTGATATTTCAGATGCATATGCCGTTGAAGTAGTCGACAATGCAGTATGAGCTTCGTAATCTGGACCTTGAGATACAAAGCAAACACTTGAGACGACGAGAAGGGTCTCATTGGATAGAAGGACGCTTTAAGATCAATTGTCAGCAGAGCTCAACCATTAGTGGCATTAGTACGAATGGTGCACACCAATTCCAGGTGATCGCATCCATTCCAGGTGATCGCATACATACCAGATGAAGGTGGATCATACATTCCAGATGAAGGTCGATCATACAATCCAGATGTTCACCCATCCTCTATTTTAGATGGTGGTATATTCTATATGGATGATACTCGATCGTGCATTACGAATGACCATGCATTCCAAATGGAAGTTTAGCGTCCATTTGAGATCACCATACATTCGAGATGATGATCAAATGTAAATTCCAGATGAAGGATATCACACGAATGAACATGGTTTAAGGGTGTATTCCAGATGATCGTGAACCAATGATACAAGAATACAACATAGAGGTGCAAACTGACTGTAGACTTTGTTATATGGCACATGCCACCATTGGTTTTATACCACAATATATATCTGCTCGTTAATATGTGTGTTAAATAATTTATTAATACTTTATTATAATATGTAGTACAAGGAAGGAATAACACCGGCGTTGAGATATACGGATATACCAATGTACACGGCCATAAGGCATTCAAAATGCATAACTAAAAAATAAGCGTACATGAACACATATGTAGAAATTGTACGGATTTTATAAAATATAATTAATATTAACTACTGTGGTGTCCAAAACTTCGAAGCGTCAAGAGAATAATTGTCATTTTTTAAACTTCAGCTTTACAAAATAAAGGGCTGATAGCCATTTGAACCTCAAACAACAAAACAAATGAAATGACATGAAATGGGGTTTATCGTCCTACTGTTCTGCTCCGAACTGGGTTAATGAAGACGGCAATATACCAAATAGTGTGTCAGGAGGGAAATTTGCCCGAACTGCTGCGCCAGGTCCTACTCTTATATCGAATTCCATCTGTCAAGGGAACTTTTACGTGTATACTGAACCTCGGGTTTCGCCCTATCCCAAAGACTACTCGTTGTACTTTTCCAGACACGCTGTCCTGCTTCATTGACCAAGGGGAACCACGACGTAAATCTAGATGAACTTTCTCAGCAAACGCTGAGATAAAACACCCGACCTCCAGATTAGGCACTAAAACATAATTCGAAGTGGGTTTTACGTATTACTATTCTGTACCAACCGGTATTGTGAAGACAGGAGTACACTATGCATTGTACAATGATCGATATTTTGCTCGGACTATGGCGTTTTCGCTTACTTTTCATCCCAATTATTGTTCGATAGACATCGATTTGATGTGCTTTGAACGGAACCTGCACATATTTTCCCTTGTCGTTTATTGTGAATCTAATATTGCAAGATGACTTCTTATACAATTACATTAAATGTAAATATTATTTTGATTAGTGCTTAACACAACTGTCATTTAGTTTCCCGTTAGAACCTTGTGTTATCTGATATATTTGAATTATTCTTTCGTCGACTGCTGTAAATGTAAATATTATTTTGATTGGTGCTTAACACAACTGTCGTTTAGTTTCCCGTTAGAACCCTGTGCTATCTGATACTTTTGAATTATTCTCTGGTCGACTGCTGTAAGATATAGTTGTGACTCCTCTCTTGTCCATAGTCCAGTTCTCCTCATGTGTTTTAGCTGGTAAGTCAGACTGAAAAGAGAGAAATGGGGTTTAACGTCCACTTCACACAAACTAGGTCATTTCGAGACTAACATGGTTTAATTTTATTTCAATAATTCGCTTACGCGTAGGAGTCTTTAGCAATGGGAGGACCCGGAGAAAACCCACGAAGTTGAACAGGCGATCCTACTCCTTCGAAACCACGCCCGTTGACTCAATGATAGGCTTTATAATACAGTACACACGTGCTAACTATTCGGTCATCCCATCCCTCAGACTGAAAAGAATATAATTATAACATACAGAATTATAACGTACCAATTAGCGGCCGCCATGTTTTTATTATCTACTTTTGCTTCGTTCTGATTTCTATCGCCACTAATGTCTAACCACAATTCCGCGCGAAAAGGTTAAACACTCGATTCGACAGACTATTTGATTGGCTGTCCCCTCATTTCAAGCAGAACACGACTTAAATAACAACTCTTCCAGATCCAAGGGTAATAAAGACAAGTAAGAACGAAATTGGATCTGTGTTATAATCAGTATTTTCTGTTGACATTTGCCGATGGGTTCAACTTTCCTTTTTTCCGCACAGACTGACACTGCTTGCTGCTTGTGAAGTACCTACTTTACTGTTGACATTTGCCATTGTGTTTATGTTTTAGGTATTTATTTGAAAAGATATTGGGTTTAACGTCTCACTTTTCGGCACCGACTGGTCTTATGGAGACGGCGATTTACTTTAAAGGCTAGTGGAAATAAACAAATCACACCCACCTGTTGGTCATGATGTTTGATGATATTGGTTATAAATCTTGTTTCGAAAAATATCTTCTCTCCACTGAAGATCAAGTCCCCGTCCGTCCACGCACCTGCGAATGCCACCGTCTTGAAATGCAATAACAGAATGAGAATTGTGACTGATCCAACATGTAACGCCCAGACAATTTTTTGATTGTCTATTAACAAAAACTGATCCTGTAGATTCCAAAATCCACGCCAAACTAGAACAGCAGCAACATTTCCACATAGACTCATCAAATCTTCTATCAGAACCATAATATAGAATTTGCTCTCTTTGCGTTTTAAAGTTTTGGCTATTTTCATGAGTGGCCATTGTGCTGCAAGTAATGAGAGAGTGAAGATGTTTCCAGCTGCCATAGATAACCAAGATGAATAGATCGGATCATGGGGAGCAAGAAATAAGTCAGCTAACACCCATATACTACGCCATTGAACAGCAACAGTTCCCATAACACAAACCACCGTAAAGCAACAGTCTACGGTAAATTTTAAGCTTACGTCGGGCTGAAAAGACAAATGGAATACAATATTATGTCTCGGCCTTGAACTATTCTCAGTAAAAACATGTTTTATGACATTTTGAAATTTATTAAGCAAGTGCTGTGGTAAAGTTGTCCTTCTTATGATTGAATGGACATACCCGGAATCGCATGTTGACGTGATAGTGGATACCTAGCATTAAGACGGTTATATTAACATCTTCCGTTTCTATGTAACACCTCACTTGTTTGCCCCCAAAAATTAATTGTCAGACCGTATGTCCCATTGTTCAAAAATAAACTAGATATTTGAGTAACGTTCTTGATGAATAAAAATAATATTTAAAATAAAGAAGACGATGAGTGAATGTGCATATTGTACACGTATGTATAACATCAACGATAAATAAATTGACGTAATTTTTCAATAACCAGAAGCCTTTTATGAAGGGCGTTTCACATTTTGCTGGTGTTCTTTTATAAAGATAAATCTAGAAATATCAGATCATAAATCTACATGTATACATAAAATGATATCGTGATGCATAGGCATACGGGCTATATTTCTGCAGACTACGATCAAACGCGTTTTCCTGCTAGACCATCCCATGAATACAGATTCTTCAATGCCGTTCAATATACCCTACCTTATGTGACTTACCTAAATCCCAAATCCCAACTAATCGTCAAGGGGTATTGGGGCCTCCCGCTCCCCGAATAAATCTTGAAAATTTAACCCCCGTAAATGCGTTTTTCTGCTTTTCTAGCCCGTAAATTAAGCAACCTCAAAGTTTCCAATCGCGGTCTTCAATTAAAATTAATATGTTATTAGATTTCCGCACTTTATTTTGCCAAGTGGAAGATATATTCATTTTTATTTTTAATATACCCGATTCCCCAAAAGTTAGGGGGCACCTCCTCCGCCCCCGGGCTGCAAGTCAATGGACCACGATTTGTTAACTGAACAGTCGATCTTTATTTTAATCCATCTCGCTTCGGTTGTAACTATGCCAAATCAGTTAATTAAAAAAAAGCCAATGCGCACCAAAATTGAACTCATCCAAGAGCTACACGTTTTAAGTTCATAATCGGATAAAACGTCTTACCTCTAGATAGTCCACAACCTTGGTATTACATGATTTTATACTATTTCCGTAAAGGAAAGCCATGACCATTTGACTGAAAATTTCGATTCCGATTTTCAGGAAATTCATAATTATGATTTGATACATTTGAACGATTTTGGAAATAAGATAAAAATGGTCACCTCTAGAGGGTTCCCATGCTAAAAACGTAAATATGTCGTAAATTAGGGGTCATAATCCAGAATGCTACGATCCAATACGTGCCAATATCGAAATGAGCCCAGACCTTTAGGATATATTAAAATAGGACGAAACTTCGAACCTATGGCCCACAACCTACGTTTTTAAGGATAGCAGCCATTTTTCGGACAGTTTTGGTCCGATTTCCACGAAATTTAACTTATGGTGCAACAGTGATATATTTGATCGGTTGTTATCATACATTGCCAGTTTCATCAAAATTTAATATAAAATTGTGACCCCTAGAGTGTCCACAACCTTGGAATTATTATGCACATATTTGTCAAGTTTAGCATCACAGGAAACCACCATCAAATGTGCTTGCATGGCATGGGATCTAGAAACATTGCTGAGTAATTCCATTAGCCAGAAAGCGCATCTAGATCCCCGGGACCTTCCGAGGCCTAGGCGACCCCCGGACCTTCGCCTAAAGTCCTAAAAGTCATAGGATGGTAGCCCATTGATGATTGAATAAAAAATGTATAATTAAGACTATGTTTATGATCGTACCGACTTTAGTAATGCTAATTGAGACTAGGCCTAAAATTCAACCACTAAGTCCTCGGCTCAGAGTGGAAAAATTTTACTGAAATTTTCCTGCAAATTCCCTTTACATTATCTAGTTTTAACTATCATAGTGAGAACTGCCAGTTCTTTATCTAACCTATCATAATGTATCTTTTTGATATCTGCATTAAATGCCATATATTTGATAAAGTTCATGTGTCGTAAAAAAAATGCGGCGTTTAATTTGTTGCTAAGAATATAAGATAACGCAGACATGACCCACCTTTATTTTGAACCTGGTTGGGATGGCGAAATAATCCTTACGATCTAGATCCGTCATGATATATAATGGAGCTGCGACAGTATCACACATTCCTCTGAATGACACTAATAAAATAGCAGATAAAGCTGCCATAATAGATACACTGTGTAAAGACCTTCCGGTATATTCCAAAAGACCCCAGATACCCCGCCAGTAATGAACACAGGCGTGACCTAATATATAGCAATGCATCCTTGAAATGACCAGAAATGCAGTACTACTCATCTTTCGGTTCCACATATTAAATCGACCCTGAAGGAGCATCATGGTAAAACTGATCAGCATTCCACTTCCAAGGGACAAGCACAGACTTAACAGTTCATCTTCTGGGAATAAATACAGGTCTGCTATACCCCAAGTTCCACGCCAGTAAGCAGCAACAAGGGGACCAAACAATAAGATGCTCAGAAAGGAATCCAGAATCAGCAAATAGCTCTCCATTGGGAAGTCCAGAAGATCTGCAGCATTACCTTTATCCGATTTTTTGTTTCTCCACCCTAAAAATTTATTATTAGAGATTGTGAATTAATTTAATTAGAATAAAGAGCAGACAGAGTAATCATACCCCACCTCCAAATTCCAAAATACAGATCCATAATTTTAAAAAAAATTTTATACTCTCGATGGCCCTAACTACATGAGGATCTGACACTTTATAGTGGGAGTTCACGTCAGGGGTCAAATGAGCGGTTTTGTACCTAAGACGCCAGCAGTGTTGACGTTTCTAGTGGTTTACCCACAGTTCCAAAAGTCCAAGTGAAACGAAATTTTGAACTGTAAAAACAAATCGAAATAGGACCTGTGTTTTAATCAGATTGACCCCCCCCCACCTCGTATTACTGAATAAAATACAACAGTACAAGTACTAAAAGTACAAGTACTAGTCTTTAGTTAAAATTGTACAGCAATACAAGTACAAAATCAGTATTTAGTCTTGTTTATAGTTGAAAATTAAATACAGCAGTACAGATACAAAAATTAGTATTTAGTCTAGTCGTCAGGTAAAATTTGTACAGCAGTACTTAAACTAGTCTTTAGTTGAAAATAAATACAGTAGAGCAAGCATGAAATTAGTTATGCAAACTTATACAATAATATAGTAAAATCTATTCGGTACGGCATATAAATATTAAAAAAAACCCAAACAATTGAATCAAATTGCAAAAATAAATAGCAGTTGGAGGAAGTCAAATGTGGGTTAAAAAATTAATTTTCATCACGACAACGTATTACTCCACAGGTGTTTATACGCCCACCTGTTATTATTATGAAAGAGCTAAACCTTCATATTGGCGTTTTCTTTTATTTCAGTTTCAAATTTTATATAATTTATTATTTAGACATTTATTCACTTGTCAAGCCTGTAAACCAACTCTCTGGAACATCAGATGGCGCAGATGTAAACGGAATGACATGCGATCGCCATAATTTTATGATTTACTATAAAACTGGAGAAAGCGTAACTGTAGCAGTGGGAAAAAGCGGAGGACCCGGAAGACAATCACGAAGTTGACACATCTATTACTCAAAAATACCTTTAAAACAATGTTGAAATGACCTACTGCTTGATGCAGAGGCTGACATCCATTTTCTACCCCACTACTACCGATGCCATGATACTAGGGAGAGTTACCCAAAACAACGTTTTAAAATCTATAAAATATTTCACACTGACAAATAAGAATTTCCCATTAATAAGTATACATACGTAATGGAAAGACACCATTCAATATAAAATCTAAGTAACACTTGTTGGTGGCTAAGTGAATAAGACGCTGGCTCGCTTGCCTGGCGGTCGTATGTTCGATCCCTGTATTGGCCGATAAAGTATATCTTGATTTTCCGGTGTGGTTCCCCCTTGTCAGTGATACAGGACGGAGGGCCTGACAAGCAGAGCTGTCTAGTCGTTCGGATGGGACGAAAAATCAAGGTCCCGTGCACAGATTGTCGTGCGCGTAAAAGATCCCTTGACAGTGGAATTCGATGAGTAGGCCGTAGTGCCGCTGTCCGGACAAATTTCCCTCATAGAACACTGTATGGCATATACTTCTCTTCATTAGCCCAGTACGGAACAGAGCAGCAGGACGTTAAACCCCATTTCATTTCATTTGTTATTAAAATATATACTTAAAGTGACTTATAGTATTTGGACACTTTAATATATAATATACTATAGCGGAGCCGTGAATAAGTGTACGTCGTGTGTTGATTCTTCGTACACGCCGACGTGTACACAAAACCCTTGCACCATCAAGACGCTGCTTCGCTACCAGGATGTCTCAGTTTAGCTACAGGTGTTGACCGAGAAAGTTCCTCAGTATTTTCCGGGGTGGTTTCCAATTGTAAATGATGTACGAAGGACAGCCCGGCAAGGCCAGTGTGTAGTCAATCGGATAGGACAATTGGAATTCAAAATAAGATCGCCAATGTCAGGGCAGAATTTACCTCATATTACACAATATGGCGTCGTTGCAGAAAAGTAGGACGTTAAAAGATAAAGCCCCATTTCATTTTATTTATTGCTATAGTATGTCATACTTACCATAATATGGGATGACCTTTTCTGGTGGATGTTTATAATCCATCATGCATATTTTTCTCAGAACGAAATAATTAAGTCCTCAAAGAAAATTTCCAATAAAACTCTATTCTCTATCCATCAATTTATTCATGAAGGACAACTTCCTACAAAACTATCCTTTATCTATCAATTTATCCCGACAGTCGTTAACATACTGAACAAAACAGTTAAACCCATTTAAAGACACACAGACATCGTGATATGTTTTATTTTACGCCTTGTGCATAGTTAACGAGCTCTTGTTTTCTGAAAAGGTTACACCGCCATTTTACAAATCTTTGAGCGTAAAACTTCAATGAAATGAAAGAGCTAAAAGGTGATGTTTCTTATTTCCGCGAAATTCGCAGGTGGAAACATTTTCTTTAGAACTTGAAATGAAGAGTCAGACAGGCTAGTCTACCGTTTAAAATTGTAAAGGGCAACTGATTCACAGTAATAATGTGTTGGTAGTGACTTGACTATGTTAATGAATAAAAATAGTTGTTAATAACGTGGAGATCTAATTATAGGGTCACGTGCTTTTCGCCGAACTATTTTAAGATACATTTTGTTCGCAACAATTATAACCAATACTACATTTATAAACGTATGAATACAGCCGGAAATTGGTGTTTCACGTGATAAATGATAATACACTTATAGTCTCAATTGTTCGGACGAACTTTCACCCGCATTGTATTATGGAGGAGGGAGGTGGTGGTGGCGTGAATGTGTGTGTGTGTGTGTGTGTGTGGAGGGGGGGGAGGGGTTCATAGATTATTATAGATTTCCAATAATAGTTTTCAACTAAGGGGGTAACTGCACGCAAAAAAAAAAAAAAAAAAAAAAATGGGCTTTAACATCGCACTATTCGGTACTGACTGACCGAGCTTTAATGACGACGGGCATACGCCAACCAGGGTGTTATGCGGGAATTTTTACCCGGACAGCGGTGCTACGGTCTACTTTTATTTGCAACTATTAAAGAGTTCCTTATTGCCAACTATTAATGGTTCTTTTAAGTGTAAGCCACTGTGTACGTGGGGCCTCGGGTTTTCATCCAATCCGCACAAACATACACTGTTTCTTGCCAGATCATCTTTCCTGCACCACTGATAAGGCGAACCACGCCGGAACTTTTTTTTACCAACACGACGATCGGTCACGGGACCTCCATGTTAGCGAGCCAATGTTCTACTCACTGAACCAACGCGGTCCCCATACATAGATAAAACTGAAATATGAAAATCTATAAAATACCTAATGAGGTGATTCTGAAATATACATTAAAGCGGGAATTTCATATTTTCTAAGAAAGTCAAAACATAATTATTGCTATGTTTTCTACTCAATTGGTTGTCAACTCACTATTATACGACCAAAGGCCTGAGATTCCCCTCGTAGCACACTGTACGGCGTGTGCCCGTCTTCATTAACCCAGTTCGGAGCAGAACAGTAGGACATTAAACCCCATTTCATCTCATTATAATTTTATTCATAAATGATCAATTCTAACCTTTTTTTTTCTTTTCTGAAATTCTATCCTGGTTATTACACTTATTATTGTTAGCGACTTTACACTCTAGTCTAATAGCCGACGACCGCCGTCAAAACGGGTCGCATTATTTCGATTTCTTCATCTTTGTGATATGAAATGAAATGGGGTTTACTGTTATGCTCCGTCTGGGTTAATGAAGGCGGCGCTCATTTATGTATTCAGTGCTAGGTTTCTCTGTCTTATAGAGATAACGACCAAAGCTGGTGTTTAGCATACTTAAATATTTTCACACGACCCCTCTTTTGACTACTATCTGGAGCCATTTATTTGTACTTGATTAATCACTTGATATGAAAACTTTGTTTAATTTTCGGACAAAACTACGAATTTGTACTGAATTTACTATGGATTAAAGAAGTTGGTATGGAGCCACTATACTTTGTGCGATATTTTTCGGGTTCGATTATTATTTGTGAATGAAGTTGCAGAAGTCTGAGTGAACGGTTGGAATTCAGGTCCTCATAGAGTGGGATTTCGGTTGGCAACACGAATTGGGTTTCTTCTGGCAAGTCACCAAAGGAAGGCTATTTTTGCACCACATATTATAAGCTTTCCCAAATATTATTAGTAAAAAATTATTTTAAAGTCATATTAAAGGGGTACACTCTCATCCTAAACATGGCCAATTTTGAAAAAAAAAAAAAATTTAAAGGGAAAGACTGCTAATGCTAATATCCCGTGTCAAAATTCGAACCATCATCCTAAACATAGCCAATTTTGAAAAAGAATTTTTCAAGGGAAAGACTGTTAATGTTAAAATCCCGTGTCAAAATTCGGACCATCGTACAAAATTCTGAATATATTCTAAAAAGTTATTGAATAAGCTCTCCACATATTTCAAGTAAACGTTGGCACAATCATATTAAAGGGGTGTGCTCTCAACCTGGACATAGCCCATTTTTCAATATTTGAAAGTAAAAGAAGGGTAATATTCCGAGTCAAAATTCGGATCATCGTACAAAATTCTGAGCATCCTGATATATATATTCTGAAAGGTAATTGGACAAGCTTTCTTAATATTGTTAGTAAAAGTTGACAAAATCATATTAAAGGGGCGCGCTCTAAACCTAAATATAGCCAATTTTTCAAAATTCTCGTAGTTGAAAATGCAAAGAGGAAAAAGTCACAGCGAATTAGCAAATGCGAAAATTAGAAAGTGAAAAAAATACAAGTAGATTTTTACGATGTTAATTTTTGGCGAGCAGCTTTTGTTTTGATACTAATATGGTGATTATGTGTTATGTAATATCTACAACTACTAACTAACTAAAAGTGAAAAATCACGCAATTGGCCATTTTTACTATGATAATTTTGTCATTTTAATTGTGATATTTTCTCTTAATATGGCATCGATTCGGCTCAATAACATATATAACTCTATGTTATAATAAGAGCTGACACCTAAAAAACTAAACAATTTCGTCATAGCTTGACTAGGCTATTAGCGCAGAAACATGTCGACACTGGACCAGGTTTAGCGCATGGCCAGTTATAATCATTGGTAACGTTAGACCGACATTGTATGAATTCTTATATAGTTTTTAAAATCATGAGATTTTCATCTACCCATTCTCTAAATGACTGCCATTGTGACCCCCTGTGTTGCAGCACCACTAGCTACCCCTATCCTAAAACTGTGACTCTTGTAGAATTTCGGATTTCAACATATGAGCTGCAAGATTATTATTTGATCTAGGAAAATTTGATGGAAATTGAAAACATTCATATACTGCACAAAGCAGAAGATACAAATGAACACCGTATATTATATCTGAATTTTTGGGGAGCCATGTGACTGTCATTGAGTACTTGGCTATTGCCTTCATAATATTACCAGGGTCCTGTTTCACGAAATTTTAACAAAGACTAAATCCAAATTTTAGTAATTTGATTTGATAATATATTAGATTATCTACTCAAATTTGGATTTTTACCTTAGTTAAAATTTCGTAAAGCAGGCCCCTGTTATCTAACTGATTCATTGTAAATGTAAGAATCGTGGTACTGTTATCAGGCGGGCCCAGAATTTGACCTGCTATGATAAAATCTAAACAAAGGACAATGAACTCTTCGACACACAGACTATAATGCCATAGACATAGAAACCGAGAGATTGTGAGGACGAATGGTTTGAAACCACTGTTTTATATATTCGAACATATTGAAAATAAATGTATTTAGTGAAGAAAATATTTTGGATTCAATAAGTGCCTTTACTGTAATAGGCTAGCGGTTTAAGCCCATATTTTTTCCGATACCCCTACCTATGGTAGAACAAAGTTTTTTTGGTATGGTTGGAAAGGTAATTTTTTCGACATTATGAAATCGGTTCTTGGGCAATTTTCAAAACGGGCTATAATAGTTATTTCTCCTGGTTTCCATAGCAACTGTAAAAAAATCATAGATATCAACTGTATGCGTAAAATCCAACTATTTAATCATTAAAAACATCGGATAAGCCATATTTTGTGTTTTCTCCAGCACACTATGTGATTTAAATTTAAAAATCGCAAATAACACACGCAATATTATTAGGACCAGTAATTGACCCCCTGGCGCTACTGATCTTGTAATTGTTGTTCTTGTAAGTTGCGCTTTTCGAAAAAAAAGTCCCAGCCTCGGTCAATACATGCATGTACGATTGACATATAACTAGGCATGGTGGTTCCTTGGACAATTGCGCCTCGATTGACGGATTTCGCGTTTCGATATGACGTCACAACTCCAAGATGACGTCATACTCAGTTTCTGGCCCATAGTACGCTACTATTTGATTATCATATGTTCGCACAAACACAACGGGGCCGTAGTTAAAAGATCAAAATGTTTACAGTACTTGTTGAAAGTTAAACATACGGTATGCAAGAGCTAAATCTGCCTATTGCAGGTCTTTGTTTTGGCCCGAAATGTTTTCTAAATTATTACTTAGACATCAATCAACTTATCCAGAACATAACCAACTCTCGGTGACATTCGATTTCTCCGATATTAAATAGATTAGAACAGTTCAGTCATATTTTGATTTAAGCTAAAAATAAAGGAGCGAGACTTGGCTTTAAACAACCAGTACCGTGGGAGATTATTGCACACGTCTTGTCAAACCTTCTAGGCTAATATCTTCGCTCGCAATAGAGTATTTTACATTATCTATTTTCGAACTAGTATAGCAAGAATGGCTATCTCTTTATCTGAATCTTACGTAATGTATCTTCAAATGAGATCTAGATTTTAATATGTACAACACAACAGACGTGCTATGTTTTGAGTAAATCATTTCCAGTAAATCCCATGCTTGGGGTTAAATATCTTTTTTACCGACTATATAATAGTATAAGACTGCTGTGGTTAGTTTACAGGGTGGTACGAACAACACGAAGGCTTGCACGCAACAGAAGCCTTGCGGGTAGGCCGTAGTGCCGATTAGTGGGCACGATACCCCTCATAGCACATTCGTCTGCCCATATTCAGTAGCCCGTGTAGGTATCAGAACTGCATTACGTTAAATCAAATTTTATATCTTTTCCATTTGTTTTAAATAGGATATCGAACAGATGATACGATAGCACGCATCCACAAACATCTGTTGTCTTATTAATATTGTTTGTATAATTACACGAAATTACTACCTGAAATAATACAATTTGTTTTGTTACAAAAAGCCAATAAAATATTTTTTCTAACAACCATTTTTATTGGTTGTTAATTGATAGTTTCTACTTTTAATTAAATTATAAACTAGATTTGAGGAATAAACATGCAAGCTGTCGTTTTAATTAATATTTTCTTCTATCCTCAATCGCCATAAATCTGAAATTATCTGATGGGCAGTTCGGGTTAAGAAATATAATATCGGGTTTCTCCTCCTACTTTTCTGCACGAACCGGGCCAATGAACACGGGCATGATAAAGCCTAAAAAAGTCTAATCGAAACGTCGCTCAAGTAAATCTATTCCATTGAATCTCGACCTGTATGTGCTCACCAAAGTTTACACATGACCTCTTGCTATTCAAGTAGCAGTAATCTACAAATATCCCGTGTACGAATTGGAGTGCACGTAAAAGATCCCTTGGCAGTTGGAATTCGATATAAGAGAAGGCCGTAGCGCCGCTGCCCGGGCAAAATTTCCCTCATAGCACACTGTATGGCGTATGCCCGTCTTCCATTAGCCCAGGTTAGGTGCATAATAGTAGGACGTTAAACCCCATTTCATTTCTCAAAATGTACCGTGACTTTGCATGCTCTTGGTCATACGCCGAAGTCAAACACTTCCTATCGCCACTATATATCATGCAAACAATTAAATATAGAAGACCCGTTACTTCCGAGGGGCCTGCTATGAGAGATTCGGTCACTGACAATTTTGATTCAATTGAAGAGACTCTTAATAGTATAAAATAATACATATTCCATGACTGTCGTTCTTTATAAACACAATGGTCTGACCACCTTTAAAAGTAATACATGTATACCAAGATGTTCGAGAAAAACCTGAGGTAATTAATATGTATTATGATTTGGAGAGATATTAAAGGAGCTAAATCGCTAACATTTGTGATCCAGAAATTGACAAAAGTGGGTCGAAACTCATATAATTCTGTAATATGAATGTATATAAACTGATTTACATTAAATGCTTTCCGTTTTAGTACAATTTCAAATCAGTTATGTTCGGCGAAACAAGCCATTCAGTCTCAACCCAGTGCATTTTTTTTAGCGCCTGGTTATTCCAGTCCACATATGCAGTGTGATACAGTGCAATGTGTCTAGCCTCGTCCCTCGAGTCTCTCAATAAAACTAGGACCGGAGCGCAACATGGTACACGATTCGTGTACCAATGTAAGAAAAATTATTTTATCTTAAATATCGGATACCAGAAGCTCATCTTTTCCTGGTAAGTTTACATCATCAATGTTGATTTAAATTGACCAATAATTCGTGTTTTCGATGTCGAAGATTTTGGAGGATTTTGAGTTACGGACTTAGGTCCTTTAAAACCGTTTGAACGCCCAGAGAAACCACTAGGAAGCGTACACGCGGTGTTTGCTGCGTGCAGTTAACACTGTGAATAACCATCAGTCTCGTGTAATAATTAGAAGCGATGATACAGATGTTATTGTTCTGTACTACCAAACTATATCAACATTGATACCTGGCAATAAAGAAACCTAACTGTTCGTGAAATTTCAACAAGCCTTAGAGAAATAGCCATCCTATGGTTTCCTATAGTACACGCGTTATCTGGTTGCGACAACTCAAGAAATGGTGATGGTATAAGTAGTACATGTTTTATTTGAGAAGGAATGTGTGAGAAGGGCTTATGCTAGACTGCTTAGTCATGTTTCAAGACATGCCTGGACGAGAGCCGACAACCCTCTAAATTGTTACCCGATTCCCACAACCCACACCCAATCTTGGACGACACCGGAGCTACGTTCGCCCTAGCGCCGGTCAGAGCAGACAGTGCGAAGACAGGTACAACGCCTTGAGAGACGCGCTCGTCGTCAAACCACAGTCGAGACGAAGCACTCCTAGTCGGTCCTAGCTCGCTACATACCGGATGATACGGAGACGAACCCTTCCCCACGACCGTGTCCGTCCTTAATGAGTCAGGCGTCGCTCTTCATCGACGCTTTATTTAACGGTTCCCCATATGCAGGCACTCTAAATGTTATGCCGGGCGGTGCAATGGAAATATAATATCTAATGATGATATTTAAGACAAAGTTTTTGGTTAAATTTACTTTTTTGAATAGCATTGTAGTATTTATAGCAGTAGGAATTTCGTAAAATAACAAAAAGACGATTTAAGTTTTACTGTCTAAATATATTAAATATATTGATCGGTTGCAATGGATTATTAAAACTCAAAATCTGTGTTTTTAAAATAAGAATTCCGAAGTTTAATTAACAAATTGCCCTTTAATTAGTACTCTTATGACAATATATTAGCAATGACGTCACTTTTACATCACAATTACGTCATATATGCAAATTGAGAAGTTTTGACCAAAAAAATGACCTGGTCAGACATTAATCTTTCAGATGATAGTAAATTATTATCAAATTTTATTCAGCACCAAATAACAAGAGCCAAATGTCTATCCCTACCCCCATCAAACCTATTATCATTAAAGAAACCCTGCCCATTGGTAAAAGTGCAAAAAAATATATTGGGCCATGTTGAAAATTTGCCCAAGGACCAGTTTTGAGTTCCGGCGATGTGAAACTATCAAAAAATACCCCAAAGGTTTTGTTCTACCTCGGGTAGGGGTATCTCGCCATTTAAGCCCCTTTTGGGGCCTTGGCCGCTAGTCTATAAAGGATAAGTTACTCAGCAATTGACATGTACCAGCGAAGGCAATGTTGACCCCAAGCATCACACATTACAGAACTGGAATTGAAGCATCGGCCTAGACAACATTATTAGATCTTGGAAAATTTGATGAAAAATTGAAAAACATTTATACACTCCAAAATGCAGAAGATAAAAATAAACACCGTATATCCCTCATTTCAGAAGTTACCCCACCTAGGTTTTCTATTAGCCATGTTGAGAGATTGACTGGAAGAGGGGGTGGTTTAGCAGTTTTGTTTAGAGATAGTTTGAAGTTACAAACATTACAGAATTATGAGTATAAATCTTTTGAGACATTGAATCTAAAACTAAGTTCCTCCAACACCTGTGTTCATATAACATGTCTTTATCGGCCACCGCCGTCAACATAAAACAAGCATACTGAAAATGAATTTGTTGAAGAGTTATCTTTGCTTCTCTCTTAGAATTCCAAACGGAATGTTGTGCTACTTGGTGACTTTAACATTCACTACGACAACCCTAATTCTCCATTTGTTCAAAATAGCCGTAAGAATCTTAAAACTTCACGATCAGCCAACTCATAAAGCAGGCCACATCCTTGATTGGATTGTCACTCCCCAAGATTGCACCTTGATTGAAGACGTCAATGTAAAAGATATACAGATCGCTGATCACTACCTGGTATCTTCGAAATGTAATTTTGAAAAACCCCAACCCGAAAAACTGTTAAAGTCTATCCGAAAGATACGATCAGTTCAGTTTGATGCTTTCCGCGCTGACTTCGCTTCATCTGAGCTAATTCCTAACCCTCCTTAAGACCCAGATGACCTTGCTGTCCTGTACAACACGACGCTGCTCGCCATCCTGGATCAGCATGCTCCAATCGTTACAAAACAGATTATACCTCGACCTGGTATTAGCTGGTACAACACTGAGGTACGTGATGCAAAGAAAAGTCGTCGCTTGGCTGAACGGAAATGGAGGTCTACACATCTTGAGGTACATCGGTAATTATATAAAGATGAAAGAGCCAGAGTATCTAAAACCATCAGAGAGGCTAAGTCACGCTACTGTCTTGACAAGCTGACTGAAGATACCAGCTCTCTTGATCAGTGTCATTCCTTCATTGCTTGGTACCAAATCCGTAGCAACTCAGCCACATTCAGATGATCGCGATGAATTGGCAAACTCTTTCTCGGACTTTTTCGCCTCAAAGATTGACAAAATTAGAAAGGAGTTTACTGATCATGTAGTCCTTTGTGATACACATACGTGTACACCTGTGAACTTGACTGGTGTCGTGTCACTCAATGAGTTTGAGACTTTTAGTCAGGATGACATCTTAAAGATCATTAAATCTGCACTTGATCCGATACCGTCCAAGCTACTCATTCAACTGTTAGACATTCTACTTTCTGTTATTACTCTATTAGTAAACTTAAGTTTAAGTACTGGATGTTTCCCATCGGTGTTCAAACAGACTGTGGTGAGACCACTAATTAAAAAGGAATCTCTTGATCCCAATGTTCTCAAAAACTATAGACCTGTGTCATTCCTTTCCAAAATTGTGGAAAGAGCTGTAAATCTCCGTCTTCAATCCCATATTTCGAAATATGAGTTGTTGGATAAGTTTCAGTCTGCTTACAGACCCAATCATGGCACTGTTCACTCTCTGGATTGTCCCCCTCTGACTGTTAATATAAGCGACTAGCACGTGCATTCAACACTCGGCCAGGTGATTTTGAGGTGACAACAAGTCAAGTTCAGTTTAGCAAGAAAGTGCACGTATTGTCAGTTTTGAAGAAATACAGGTTAGATGGCAATTCACCCAATGTTGTTGTCAATTTTGAAGTAGGAAAGAATACAGAAACTTTGTCGATGCAGAAATTAAAGAATTATTTGGAAACCGAGATGGAATTGAATACCACCGAGTTGTGTGACATTTTAGGTATTAAATTGAAACGAGAACACCTAGTCCTTATGGCTATGGCGGAAATTTTAGTTTATAGTTGCTAATGAGGAAGAGGAGCGCAGTTGGGAAGTGAATCTGATCAGGAGCCAGTCCGTAAGAAGAAACACATTTATTGTTTGAAACGCTGAGTATCACGAGTTTATGGGTTGGGCGACTGTACGAGTACACTTGGGGAAACGAGAATGAATCTAGGTCAGTTTAGTGTTCACATTAGTTGATTTACGCATATGTTTGGAGATGAGTAGAGGCGTTCAATTCTCAATTTAATGTTAAGTGTTAGAATTTAAAATAAATAGTTAAAGCTATATAATAAGATAAGATGTTTATTGCAGTAAAACGATAATATCGGCATGTGGTCAATTAAATGGCACATGTTTTACGTAGACTGCGTAAGTATAATTTTAACATGTGGTCAATTAAATGGCGCATGTTTTGTTTTGTTTTTGATATTTTATTTCACGTCTTGAGACAGCTAGTTAACTTGGAAAGTGTATATTTTTTATTTTTATTTTATACATGTGGTCAATTAAATGGCGCATGCTTTATTTGATATTTTATTTCACGTCTTGAAGACAGCTAGTTAACTAGGAAAGTATAATTTTGTACATGTGGTCAATTAAATGGCGCATGTTTTATTTGATATTTTATTTCACGTCTTGAGACAGCTAGTTAACTGTGAAATGGTATTTGAGAGTTTATAAAGGATATGATTAAGTAAAACTAAATTAGTAGAGGTTTTAGTGAGAGAGAAGTGCAGGTTTTACTGAGTAAAGGTTTTAGTGAGAGAAGTAGAGGTTTTAGTGAGAGAAGTGGAGGTTTAATAGTAAGTGCAGAAGGACCGCACTACATGCAAAACAAAAATATACAAGATAAACCTGCGGACAAAACGGGAGGTGGGCGTTGCAAAAAAATAAACAATTATCAAGTGAGAGAAGTAGCGGTTTTAGTGAGAGAAGTAGCGGTTTTAGTGAGAGAAGCGAGTAAGAGTCTAAAGGTGGTAGAGTAGAAGGCTAGAGTAGGATTAGACTATGTTGAGATTAGAGAAAGAACGGAGATCGAGAGGATCTGGTGGGGGGGGGGGTCGGAAAGATAGAGGAATTAGATTAGTATTGGATTACAAATATGCCTTGAACGTTTGAGAAAGGAATAAGTAACCATGGGGGGGGGGGGGGTAATGGAAAGAAGAGATGAATTGACGATGAAAGATAAAAAGAGCATGAGATATGGAAACGGGGGTGGGGGGCAGAGAAATATAAGTAAATAAGAGATAGGCGTTGGAAAAAAGATAAAGTGGTGAATTTACAATGGAGAACAGTATAGAGATTCGGCAAAGTATTTCTAGAGAATTAAAAAGGTGATGGGATAATTTAAATACGTGATGGGATAATTTAAATGTGTGATGGGATTAAATTAAGTGATGAAAGTATGTTGTTTTGTTGTATATTACTTGGTGGGGGATCACGGTGCCTATGACGCCGGCTCACTAGCCTGGGGTCGGGTGTTTTTTCTTTGCATTGGCCGAGGAAGTTAAGTGATACAAGACGAGAGGGAGCCTGACGGGGGCAGCTGTCTGCTCGTTCGGATGGGACCAAAGTTCGGGGTCCCGTTTCGGGTGGGCCGTGGCGCCCCAAGTTAGGACAGGGTTTTCCCTCATGGCGCGCTGTGGGGTGTATGTCAGTCTTCGTTGGCCCGGTTAGGGGGCAGAACAGTGGAATATTAAACCCCATTGCACATTACTTGTCGATAGTGGTAGGGGGGGGGTTAGCGCACTATACCTGCAATACTTATATCTACAGGGCAAAGGGGCAATCCAGAGAGATCAGTACACTGTTCACTCTCTGGATTGTCCCCCTTTGACTGTTAATATAAGCGACTAGCGCGTGCATTCAACACTCGGCCAGGTGATTTTGTGGAGGCGAAAGAAAAGGAAAGTCTAGGGAATGAGACAGGTTGTGGAGTCTAGCTCTTGGATAGGGGGAGAGAAGGAAAAAAAAAATATTCACGTCGGATATACCTTGTCCTGTAGTCTTTATAGTGTTAGCGCACTATACCTGCAATACTTATATCTACAGGGCAAAGGGGCAATCCAGAGAGATCAGTACACTACAGTGTGCAGTGGATACAGGGAATGTAGCATCTTTGACGCTTTTGGATTTATCTGCAGCGTTTGGTACTATGGACCTTTATATTCTATACAGTAGACTTAAAACTCAGTTTTGTATTTCCGGTACACCCCTTTTATGGATCACATCATATCTTAGTAATAGACATCAAACAGTTCTACTTGGTGAGGATAAATCTCTACCGTTTAAACTTGACTGTGGCGTACCGCAAGGCAGTGTACTAGGATCCATGTTATTTGTTCTTTATACAACCGCTTTGGGGTCTGTGATCGATGGCTATGAACATAGGCACTACTCTTATGCCGATGATACTCAACTCATTGGTGTGTCTAGTCCTATGCTAATCAGTGATTCCTTAGAAAAAACTACTGACTGTTCGCTTGCAGTTTAACAGTGGATGAATGCTAACAAACTAAAATTAAACGACGATAAAACCGAAGCTCTTTTAGTAGGCTCATCACAACAACTCATGTTACTACCTGATCTTAAAATCACCATTGGTAATTCAGAAATAAATTTCTCCAAAAATGTTAGAAATCTTGGAGTGATATTTGACCCTTGTCTGACAATGGAGACTCAGGTTGATATGGAATGCCGTACATGCTACTACCATCTACGCTGTATACGCAACATCAGAGACTACCTCACAGCCGACGCCTGTAAACTCCTTGTGAGATTGTTGATTCTATCAAGGATTGATTATTGTAATAGTGTACTGTATGGAATCCCACAAGCACTTCTAGCCAAGATCCAGAAAGTTCTCAATACAGCAGCTCGAATAATAACAAGGACACTTAAGTTTGATCACATCCAGAATGTGCTAGCTTCATTACACTGGTTACCTGCTGAGGCGCGAGTCAAATACAAAATATTAACATTAGTGTATAAATGTCGCAATAATGCAGCTCCTCAATACTTATCTGAATTCTTATATGACTATAACCCTATTAGATCACTTCGCTCTCAAATTAAACAGTCACTAGTTGTTCCAAGATATAATTTAAAGTCATATGGGTATAGGTCTTTCAGTTCAGCAGGTCCTAGATTGTGGAACGAACTCCCACAACAGATCAAGAATCAACAAACTTTTAATCAATTTAAATCCGCACTAAAGACTTTCCTGTTTCGACAGTTTTACCACTAGAGCCATTACTAAAAGCGTTTTGAGCATGTGTCAACATGGAGAAGACGCTATATAAAACCTCATTATTATTATAAACGGAGACAAAAAACTAAACACACATTCATACACTGAACTTAAATAAAAATAAAGCCCCATATAAAACGGTGACAAAGAAAGACATTCATACACTGGACATAAATCCAGAAAATAAAAAAAAGCCCCATATAAAACAGTGACAAAGAAAGACATGCATACACTGCACTTAGAACCAGAAAATAAAGCCTCATATAAAACGGTGACAAAGAAAGACATTCATACACAGGACTTAAAACCAGAAGATAAAAATAAATCACCATATCACCAACGGTGACAAAGAAAGACATTCATACACTGGACTTAAAACGAGAAAATAAAAATAAAGTGCCATATAAAACGGTGACGAAAAATCAAGGAACATTTTTGAACTGCACAAAGCAGAAAAATAAAAACATATCGGTATAGACACGAAATATCAGTGTAATAATTCCGACTGAACCAGGGCAGTACTTCCCAAATTTGTAAACAAAATATCAATAAAAGCCTCTCTTATGAGTTACAGCAATAGCTGAATGCATACTTTTAGCATATTTGGACATACCAGAAACATTAAAATGTACGCCATCCTTGTCACATATAAGAGATTCAGGATTTTGCTAAAATCCGCTGTGGGTCCAGAATTAGAAAAGCAAAAAAAAATATCCTTAGCAAGTTGGCATGGATCACTTAATTTGTTTTTTGATGACAGAAAACAGCTTCTTAATTAACAGAATTTGATGTTTGAGAAAGATTTTTTTTATAGATTTAGCACCATTACGAACAGTACCACCCCAAGACCATGAAAATCTACTTGAATTTCTGTTCCATCAAGTCCAACATTTAACCATAGGAAATAGGTTTCTGTGTACAATTTGTCTAATAGATGGACATAGGAAAGGGCAATAAACAAGAACTTTGAGGATCATGATGATCAGTAAATCAGCATCAAATTATACACAAAAATTAGAAAATTCTACTCACTGAATGAAGATATAAATAATTTTTAAACAATTTTACACAATTGATTTGCAATTAATCAAGAGGTTTGACCATATATTTACTGTGAGAAAAATTCCTTCTTTGTTCAGGGTGATAGAAAACCAAAAGACATGTTCATAACTGATTGGTAGTGAATTGTGCAACAAGCCCAGCTGATTAGATAAGTGTATAAGGACAAACCAATCATAATCAACCATTTGCGGAAACCATGCACCCAACACATGTTTTTTGACCTGAATGTACTGATATAGGCCTATATATAAAGTTGTTTTTTTGGTAATTCCAACAAACTACATTGTGTCATTACTCGAATATGTACAGGACTTTTTTTTATATAGTTAATATATCAGTGAATACTCAGTATACGTGGTTTTTCGCATTTTATTTTTTGAGTGTGCCGTTCAAAATTTCGCGGCATACAGGTGTGCCGGGACGCGCTAATTAAGAATCACCGAACTAGAACATTGTAGCATTATTAACCTATATAAATGCGCAAATTGAAATCTGTAAATTATATACCAATCATTATTTTAAGACTTTAAAATTTCTCGTAAATGTTGATAAATATAAGTGCATGTTCCAATTGTTCCGTTTGTTAATAAACATAAAAGGTGTGCTTATATTGAAATGAATATTTTTATTTTTTTCAGTCGGCTTTTCAAGATGAGAGCGGTCCTGAGGATGAAGTATGGTCTACGTATACTAATATACCATGTGTCGAAACGTCTGATTCAAGCAAAGCTACTTTTGGTGTTATTTTGCTGCTGGGCTAACAAAGTCCTTCGACATTACACCAGAAAATACCCACTTAAATTTGGATTTGTCAAAACCTCAGAGTGGTGTACGGAAGTTATCTCTCTTCTTGCGCTAAGAGCTGCTTGAGAAAGCTCTGTCATATTTATGATGTTTATACCAGAGAACTTTGGTACATTAAAATCTACACCAGAAATCTTTGTATTTGGAATACTTATTGAAATATAATATTCAATAGGATAGAGTGGGGGTTAATTAGTTAATTTGTGCTTAGTGTTTAAGGTCTGAGATTTACTCATGGGAGTGAGTTATACCAGTGAAGAACTAGGGGTTGGGATGGCCTAGTGGTCTAGAGTGCCGCGCTTCGACTTCTAGCTGGCCGACCACCTCTGGCTTCCGGCTGTGGTTTCGATCCCTGGGGTGAGCGTATGTGGCATGGAGATAGGGTCGCCTTCTCAACCTCGTGAGTTTCCTCCGGGCACTCCGGTTTCCTGCCACTGCTAAAGACCCCTACGCGCAAGCGAATTATTGAAATAAAATTAAACCATTGTCCCGAAATGACCTAGTTGTGTTGAGTGGGCGTTAAACCACATTTATCTCTCTCTCTCTCTCTCTCTCTCTCTCCAGTGGAGAATTAACCATATTGAACAATAGAGGACAGAGGTTATAAACTTGAACCACACATCTTTAACATTGTTATGAGTTAAGAAATTTGGTTTACTAATCAAGAAGAAAACAAAGCGGGGTAAAAGAGGTGGAAAGAAGTTAACATCCTTTCTAAATAAAACTCACCATTATTCACAATCATCGCTCAAAAAAAAAATCAAAATCTACAGAAAATTAAACTCTAAAACTGTATCTTCTTAACGTCCGTTCTATACGAAATAAATCATTAATTATAAATCAATATATCCTCAAAAACAACATATATATTATTATCATTTCAGAAACTTGGCTTAAATCAGACGACAGGGTCAATCCCAATAATATGTTGGAGAATAAAACTGATTAATTTTGTGTTTAAATTCCTTAAAATCCTCTATCTAAGTGCCAAGCAACTAACTAAATATTTGTGATATGAAGACCGGTGTTCCAAGCTGTATTATGTGGTGTCTGGATAAAACTGGACTTTTATTTTATAAAAATGATGTGTAGGTGAAATTTGTTATCAAGTACAGCACATGGGTCATTCACTTACAGACCACTAAAGGAACGGGAATCGATTATCAGGTCACCCAACAAAAAATATTAACCGAAATCTTAAAGGGGTAACGTGTCCGGATAAGACTCAATATTTTGAGCTGAAATTTTGAGACAAGGTAACCTGTATGCCGCGAGATCTTCCAAAGTGTGCCGCGAAATTTTGAACGGCACACTCAAAAAATAAAATGCGCAAAACCACGTATACTGAGTATTCACTGATATATTAACTATATGAAAAAAGTCCTGCACATATTCGAGTAATGACACAATGTAGTTTGTTGCAATTACCCAACAGCATTTTTTAAAAAAGAAAAAAAAACTTTATATATAGGCCTATATCAGTACAATCAGGTCAAAAAACATGTGTTGGGTGCATGGTTTCCGCAAATGGGTGATTATGATTGGTTTGTCCTTATACACTTATCTAATCAGTTGGGTTTGTTGCACCATTTCTCTATATTTTGGCGCTTAAATGTCATTCGTACTCGGACTTTTATTTTTGAGACACTTTTCATATCGGGATAGTCCCTTTAAGATTTATTCGAAAAATCATGAAAACAGAAAGGGAGGTGACATAGCAGTTGTGTACAACAATTCTCTTTGCACCTTAAAACTGTTAGCCCTATAGCTCATGAGAGAGAGAGAGAGAGAAATGGGGGTTTAACGCCCACTCAACACAACTAGGTCATTTCGGGAGTGATATATGGTTTAATTGTATTTCAATAATTCGCTTGCGCGTAGGGTCGTTAGCAGTGGGAGGAAACCGGAGTGCCCGGAGAAAACCCACGAGGTTGAGAAGGTTTCCCTTTCTCCATACCAGGGCTCGAGCCACAGCCGCAAGCCAGAGGTGGCCGGCCAGCTAGAGGTCGAAGCGCGGCACTCTAGACCACTAGGCCATCCCACCCACCCCCAGAATAAAAAGATCAACATTCAAGTTATTTACCGACCGCCACCATCTGCTCAAAACAAATTAACATATCCTACTTTTGAAGAGGATTGTGTCGAATTTATATCCCAGCTAGAAGTTCATCACCAAATCTTCAAGGAAAAACGAAACCAGTATAACAATGCTATCGCGTATGCTAAAACTAAATTTTAAAAGGAGAAGATTAACAATGCTGCCGGTAGTAAAAAAATATTAAACATCTGCAAAAGTTTCACTAAAAATTCGTTTTCAGACACTTTGCCATCATGCTATAAAACGAACCAACTCCCCGATATTTTTGCAAGATACTTTACAGAGAAGATTGAGAATTTAAGACACGGCTTTCAAATTGAAAACGATCTTATGGACCATAATGACAAGCAGAATAGTTATATTCCACCGTTCGAGGTAAAAGAGATTTTCACAGACTACCACACGAAGTTAATCCAGAAAGCTCCAGCAAAATCATATGAATTGATGTATTACCTACATGGTTTTTCAAGACATTTTCATGTGCAAATACAACACATCACCTTGGCGTTATTAATGATACAACAAACAGCTCAGACTTAGAATTTCCCGAAGTATTTAAGACTGCTTATGAGAAACCACTCCTGAAAAAACCGAACCCTGACCAAGATATTCTAAAAAAAATACAGACCAGTTTCAAATATATCTTTCATTTCTAAAGTTATTAAAAAAATAATTACAGATCAACTAAAAGACCACATGAATCAACATAATCTACTAGAGACATACCAGTCTGCTAACAGAAGTCTGCATAGTACAGAGACGGCCCTAACAAGGGTTCGCAATAATATTCTTGTTCGATCCCTGCAATGGCCGAGAAAGTTCATCTCAGTGATGCAGAAGGAGGGCCTGACAAGGACAGCTGCCTAGTCGTTCGGATGGGACGAAAAACCGAGGTCCCGTGTACTCATTGGCGTGCACGTAAAAGAACCCTTGGCAGTTGGAATTCAGTTGCTGCCCGGGCAAAATTTCCCCCATAGCACACTGTATGGCGTATGTCTGTCTTCAATTAGCCCAGGTTAGGTGCTTAAGCGTGGGACGTTAAACCCAATTTCATTCATTCATTCAATACTATTCTTCGAGCCATGGACAAGAAAAATGTTACTCTATTCGTAGTATTGGACTTATCAGCCGCATTCGACACCATAGATCACCAACGTCACCTTCAGCGCTTAAAGCACAAAATAAAGCTATCTGATTTGTAAATGGAGCTAATTAGATCCTTTTTAACATGCAGATCGCAATTAGTGTGTAGGTTTGGGGCGCAAAATTACAACTAACAGTACTACAGTATGGGGTTCCCCAAGGACCAGTCCTCGGCCAAACAGACCGTATGCTGATTACACTATTTTGCCTGATTACACTATTTTGACTATACAGTTTTGTCTGATATTTTTGATTGTTCGTACTTGGTTTTATTTTATTTATACACAGAAATCTGTGGTCTTACAATCAACAGCGTTTGACTCAGCTTGCTCATCTTCGAGGGTTCGTCTTTTCCATGTAAACAGGTCCTTCTATCGAGTGGACGTACTTAAGGTTTCTATTCATCAAAGTAGAAAATGCTGTTTCTATTTTTACCAAAAGGCTTTCAAATTATAGGAATCGATAAATAGTCAACACGAAATTAGACTTAACAATTTTGAAAATAAGACGCTACAAATACTGCCAAAATTCTGGGGTTTTGTTATATTGTCGGCGAGTGTTGAGGGGAGGGGCGACATACAGGCCTCGGGTTGGGAGTGGGTGCAAGATACAGGCCTGGTTATGTACCTAAAATTATCGTACAGCTTTAGAATAAAGTTGTCAAAAGTCTCACATCATAGAAAAACATCTCGTTCATTTGGGGTATACAGTATAAAGGCTTATATGTTGATACGAATGTGGTGATCAGTGATCACAATCCATAGACATTTAAAGGTAGGTGTCGATTTGATTGACATGACAAACACATTTATTTCAAAAGGGGGTTGACAAATTTTATTACAATAGGGGTTATGCCGCGTAACCCCTGATATAATGCCGTGTAACACATGAAATAATAAATGTGGCTAAGTGTAGAGAAGGATTTGAAAAAAAAATGCTAGCAGGAGGATTATTTTGTCTGATATGCACACGGTAAAGATTTCAAAAATCTTCAGACGACAGAATTTTGAGAGAACATACTTTACTTTTATTTAAATATCATTGATTACAATAGACATTTCATTTTAAAATCCTCAAATGAAAGATATTTCAGAGAACATACTTTACGTTTATTTAAGTTTGTCACCCAATTATACACATTTGACAGTAGATATCGCCTGTGTGAAAAATTGTATAATCAACTGTGATATCTCCTAGAATTTGATTGTCAATCAAAAAGGAACTACTTTCTTTTATTTTAAAGAAAACACTTATTTTAAGTAAAGAGTGACTTTAAAAAAAAATAATAAGAAACTGTTTTATTTAATTGAAGGAAATACTGTGTCAATATATGGGACTTTTCACTACGCTATAATGTGATAGTCAGTAAAAGTGAAATCTACAGGAAAGAATTATATTTATTTATTTGTGCATGTAAGAAAGGACTGGGTGATAAATAAAATCTCCAACTCGTGTTGGCAGAGCCTGGTTTTTTTTACTTTATCAACTTGTGATATTTTTTGATATAAAAAAAACCCCACTCATAGGAAATTCTCTATGTCATTGATTTTAATAGGGTTGACATTTCATTTTAATAATTCAAATTTTCCCTCAAAGCACACTGTATAGCGTATGCCTGTCTTCATTGGACGAGTTTAGCAGCAGAACAGAGGGACGTTAAACCCCATTTCATTTCCGTCACTTTTGGCAAAAATAACATTGCCGGTTCTTGTCATGCCAATAAAATTCCACATAATATTTTACTTAGGAAATTTCTTTTGGGACTCCCATTCTACAAGATATTGGACTACACTAGGTTGGTGCCGAACGTAGGTTGTTACACCACGTCGTTTTTTAATGGTGACTGTAGGCGTTTTAGTTTTATTGGATAATTAATAGTGGAGAATGATTTTCCGGTACGTTTACTTCGTATTGCGCATGTAACCATATACAGGCATGACATTATAATATGTATGTCAAATTGATTAAAGTATTCCATTTAATGTGTACGGTGTACGTAGAAACATAGTCCTTTTACATAACTTCATATTTCATTTCTTTCCTATCTATGCCCACCTTCACACAATGGTTCCACATAAGTAACTTTCAATGTCGGTAAATCCGTTTGTTTCTCTTACTGATGTCCTCTATTTGTCGTTACACTTATGTTTCGCAACAAATTTACATTGACCGTACATTTTGTTTTCCCTATAGGTATTACGCCGCTTTGTCAACATTTCAACAGTCGTGCGGAACAAACTAGTTAATCTTGGTAACTGCAAACATAGGCCTACTTTCCCTTTCTTTGTTTAAATAAAGGATTTTAATCTTAATGTACCTCATGGCTATGTACAGCTCCCATGCTTATAATCTCTCTTACAAGTGAGGAAAAGACTAATATTATGAAAAGCCTAAAAGCGAAAAATTAAATCAAGAATAACGATATAATTTCAAGTTTAAACAGAAGTTACGAACACAATGATCGTTTGGAATGTTAATCCGAGAGACGTTCCTATTGTAATGCATTCCCAAAAGCAAAGCAGGAGCACACCGCTTTGATTTAAATTCAATCTGTTCCTGTGTGTCTTTTCAATCTCAAGAACAGAACAAATGTGTCTGGATATCAGCCCGCTGGAATTTATTGTCCGAATACCAAACCTTTCGTACTCTAGTTTACTTGGCTACCTTATTTAACGAAAAAAAACATCCCCACGCCCACGGATCCCTCTAACTCCGCAGATCCCAGGGAGGAAAACAATGTTTTAAACATTGTGTTTTTTCTAATCTACTTCAAAAACAACATGACAAAGAGTAGGCAGTAACACTGTTGTTCGAGCAAAAACTCGCCCCTACTACACGGCGAATGGTCTTCATTATCCCAGTTACAGGAAAGTAGTACCTTATTACCGCTTTCATTTATTACCATTCAGATGTCACCAAATTCCACAAACCTCTGTATACGTTATATCATAATATCACCCACATCAAGATTAAATTAAAGAAATTTCAACTCAATATATTGAGTTGTTTGGACGTGAACGCCAAAACTGCTTATCCGGACACGTAACCCTTTTAAGATTTCGGGTCCATTGTTTCGTTTGGTGACCTTATAACCGATTACGGTTACTTGAGAGGGTTATGCAGTGAAAAACCCATGTGCCGTACTTGATGAAGAAAGGCAAATTTCAACTACACATTATTTTGATATAAAAAATGTTTGGTTTTATCCAGATGCCACAAAATACACCTGGGGGCACCGGTCTCAAATTCCAGATGAAGACTGACGGATTTAAGTCGTTTGAAAACGAATCATGACTACTGAAGTAGTTGCTCTGACCTTAGCTCGAATATTTTAAGGGATTTTAACACAAAATTAAGCAATTTTAATCCCAAAACAAATATCGGGATTAGCCCTTTAACAAATAAATAACATAGGTCGAAAAGCTTGTGGAATGTGCTACCACATCGGGGGATAAGAGGGTCTGAGAAGAGATTTTTGAAAAAAAAAGAGAATTATTTTCTATGTCCAATATCTTGTGGAACTCTTGTGTTGAAAAAAAAACCCCACAGAATACAATTTAGTAGAATTTACTTTCTCAACATCTTACAAGATGATAGGATAAACTATTATTGTTCCGGCAAAATAAATAGAAAATGTTTCATAAATGTTTCCAAACGTCTCTAAACCTTATCATGTCTTTAATTTTGTATTGATAGCCATGGCATAAAGATAACTCCCCTTCAAAATTTGCTCATGTTGACTTTTGCTTTTATTTTGATAGTAATTCGTTGGTTATTATCATTTTTTAGAAGCGCAATATATTCTGCTTTTTTTTTTTAGCAATGTCATAGTTTAGCACTTTAAGATTTATTTACAGTTCTATAAATTGGAAGTTCAAGCTAATAAAATAATTTAAAAGAATGTTATGTTTTTACAATTTGAAAAATAATTTTGATTCAGGACATCATGTCCTTCCTAAAAAGTTAATTCAGTAACATTTCAGAGTCACAATTAACATAAATTTGATATCTCGTTTGTCTGAAAATTTGATGCTAGTGTCAGTCAGTACTCATGTTACATAATTTGGGGAAATATATTTCTTAACAGAATATTTCCAACTTTCTTTCAAAAGATGTTTCCTTTATGTCAACCCCTAACAATTTTGTCTTTACTTTAACATGGTAGTCCTTTCTGTAACACTGCAAATAAACAGTCAGTAAAAATGACAGCAGGCCCATATCTTCAGTTTTCTACTTATCTTTATGGATTAATTGATGCCTCTCTACAGAACATGGCGAAATAATAATAATAATAATGGACATTTATAGAGCGCCAACATCCAGCTAGATTAGCTGCTCTGGTGCGCTGTTACAATATTCATAATGGCGTGGAAAAAAAGTTCAAAAATCGAAACGGGGAACCACGAAGGCTTCATTAAAAAAATGAGTTTTTAGTTTCTTTTTGAAAATGTTTATGTTATCTACACTTTTCAATTCAAGTGGAAGCTCATTCCATAGTTTCGGAGCAGCCACTTTGAAGCTTCGGAGACCAAGATTACTTTTTACTTTTGGTACAACTAATAGGTTCTGGTTCTCTGAGCGAAGGCTTCTAGTTGGTTGGTATTGATGTAGAAGTGTGGATATGTATTCAGGGAATTCAGTAGAGTAGAAGGAACAGTATGTGAAACATAAGATTTTGAAATTAATGCGATACTCTTAGGGCAACCAGTGCAGTTCTTTAAGTACATGTGTAATACTGGTGAACGGTTTAATAATAATAATAATAATAATAATCGCGTCATTTTACAAGGGTAGCAAATTAGGCCTGAGGCCTTTTTCCAATTTGGCCCTTGGCACAGATCGTGCGAATGATTTTGATCGGGAAACAGTTCTAGATAGGTTGATAAATTTGATTTTCGCGAATAAGTGTCTATAGGAGATAAGTATTTATTAAACGAGAAGTATAGCTTAACATGTGAAAAAAACAATTTTTGAATTTTTATCAAATTCGTTTTCGGCATAATTGAGCCTTTATTTATTCCCCCACCGTGTACGAAGGCAGCAAATAAATAAAATTGCCCCTGCTTCGAAAAAAGATAGTGAAATTATTAGATTTAGATGCGTGCGCAGATTAGTGGCACATTTATTTGACGGCCTGTCGTACACGAGCATAAGTTCCAAATCTTTAACACATTTATTTGACGAAAAGCTATGCATGCCAGCTTTTGTCAAATCTCATATGGCAAATTTCCCCTCGTACACGAGCATTTTTTTTGGACAGATTTGCTCGTGTACGACGGGCTTAAGCCGTTATCATTCCCCGTCTATGTATAAATAAATACTAATCTGTCTAATATATAACCACACAAATTTAACAGATACAAGTGCATGTTGTTCCACAGGTAGACAGGCAGGACAGGACCCCCTTTGATGGGGCTCCGTGAAGGGGACGCAGTTGGTTTAGAGTTTGTCTGACCCCTTTGACTATCTCGTATGAAAACAATCATATTACTCTGATGCTGTTATCAAACATATATCGTACCATATATAACATATATTTGGTATAGCATGTTCCACACAACCCAACATTTATCGGCGCCGGGATTAAAGCCTGTCGTCCACGAGCAAATTTTCTTTCACAAATTTCTTTGGTGGTTTCTTCAAATTTGTTTTGACCGTGTACGAAGCCAGCAAATAAATTTGACGATCACAGCGCCACTTCACATGGTTGACCGGAACTGTGAACAAAAAGAAAGCATACTTGTGTACAATTAATAGACTTAATTTGCAATTTAATCAAAGAGACGATAATTGAAAGTTTGTATTTACCCCCCCTAAGATGCGTGAGCAGATTTGTGGCAAATTTATTTGACGGTCTATCGTACACGAGCATAAGTTCCAAATCTTTGACATATTTATTTGACGAAAAGCTAGCATGTCAGCTTTTGTCAAATCTCATATGGCAAATGGAAATGTGGCAAATATCCTCTCGTACACGAGCACATTTCTTTGACAAATCTCCATTTGCCAAAGAAAATTTGCTCGTGGACGACCGGCTTAAGGGTATATATTTTTGCTTACTAAACAGAACAGAACTTTATTTACAACTCAGATCAAATACATGACATATGAGCGATAGGTTATTTACATATTTACAAGATGGAGGCTTTTAATTTCTTAATTAATGGACGTAATTGTTTTGTATTATCTTGGAACACATACACCATTTTAGATTTATTAATTGTTTGTTTGAATTAAAAAAGTTTATTATATTTAAAAGTATTCGGTCTTGTATAATAATATCTGGATAAATAGTTTTCACGTTCTTTAATAAAATAAGTACAATTGGGAATACGTCACAGAAACTACAAAAACATTATAAAGGGTGAAAACTGACATATTTTAAGCTCTACTGTATTTAAAGCCCCGATACCACTCTTGTTGTAACTGAATAATATGTCCCAATCTTAATTCTGGTCAACAATTTGTACTATTTTAAAATATTTCAATTAAAAAATGATCTTAACACACCTAATTTTAAAAATTGGAAAAATTCAACTACATGCTGTAACATGGTTTGAAAAGCCTTACGTAAGCACTTTCAAATGCAACTTGGATTTAAACATATTTTCGAACCCTCTGGACAAGTAAAATAGGTTGTAATGGATAATTTACACAACAGGTAGGACACTTAAACACCTAGTAGTTAGAATAAGGCTAAAAAAATTTCTGGACCTGTCAAGCCAGCAAGAGTGTTATTGTCCCTTTAAAGAATTAATTTAGATCAGCCGGCTGAAACTTCATCTCCTTCATTTGTTCATTCCTTAGGTATAGTGCCCCTTTCCACCGAAAATGATGTCACAAACACGTGTTCAATCTATAAAAGCATGTACATACATTCTTACAAAAATTTGTCGTTAGTCAAGTGAAACAAGAAAATGCATAACTGTGTGGGTAAATTCGTGGGAACAAGTCTAGATAGGTTAATTGAAGAATAGTAAAAGTTCACCTTGATGTTAACAAATACATAAGTCGATATGCACATCAACAAAAAAGATGTATAGTGGGATTGCACCAGCTGTATCTATTTAACAGGCTGGGCCTATGTTGACTCCTCTCCAGAATTTACAAAAATAAATTTATTTTATGTACATACACAACATATATACAACATACAAAATATAAAATTAATTAAACATAAACTAAACATTTATACATATACATATATACAGCTGCCGTTCCGTGACTTTATATTAATAGGGTATCCCCCCTCCCCTCAACCATATAAAAACCTACCTAAAACGTATAGTATTAACCTAGTATATTATATTATGCAGAAAGTAAATAAATAAATAAATAAATAACAGACGGGATGATCTCGACGTTAGAAACGTTTTGACAATTTTAATTAGGGACATTTAATAGACAATTGTATACAGATTACAGTATATTTTTTGTCGTTTGAGGGTTTATGAGGTTCTAAAAACTAAAACTTGGTCCGTAACTCTTGAAGTAATCTACAGAAATTGTTGAAATTCGAGAGGCCCTTCCTTTTTACCAATTCAAATAATGCATATAAATTTCAACATATCTGGGGATAACTTTTGTCGTTCGAACGTTCTCAAGGTTCAACAAAATTAAACAAGGGTCATAACTCTAGAAGTAATCGACAGGAATTCATGACATTCACTAGGATTCTTCATTTCACTAATTTAAATATAGCATATGAATTTCATACAAATTGGTTCGAACGTTCACAAGCAATAAACTATAACACATACTTATGGAAGAACAATTACTGATTTATTTAGGCAACGTTTCGAAGAATAGCCTATTCTCTCAACGTTTTCAAGCAAGTACAGTAACAAATGTGTAGAGCAATTATATATAGGCAAGCAATAACAACAATTAAGAAACCATGCATGACAACAACAAGATCAAAGGAGTGAAAAGAACACATTATCAAAGGCAATGTACATATGAAGGATTAGTGAGACCACTGATAATAAATCAGTAATTGTTCTTCCATAAGTATGTGTTATAGTTTATTGCTCTATCCAGTTACTAAATGCCTCTAAAAGATCATTAACGTTCACAAGATTCAACAAAGTGAAACAAGGCCCATAACTCTTGATGTGATTAACGGAAATTTGCTGAAACTCAATAGGCGTGTTCGTTTTATTAATTTAAACGATACATATAAATTTCATAGACAGATCGGATAATAACTGTTGTCGTTAGAGCATTCACAAGTGAAACAATGGCCATAAATAACGGCTTAATTAACTGAAATTGCTCCAATTCAATAGGCTTCTTCGTTTCCCAAATTTAAATGATGCATATAAATTTCATACAGATCTAGATGTAATTAACGGAAGTTGCTGAAATTCAATAGGAGTTTTTGTTTTACTCATTTATATGATGCATATACATTTCATACGGATCGGTTGATAATTTCTGTCGTTATAGCGTCCACAAGATGCAACAACGTGAAACAATGGCCATATGACTCCATAAGAAATTAGGGGAAGTTATTGAAATTAAAAAGGCTTCTTCATTCCACTATTCATCTTACTTATGTTAGCATCATATTTCAATTTAAAAACAATCAAATGATAAATGTAGCCTGTAGATTGCGGACGACGGATGGACTGATTGATAGTCGGGCGGACGGGAGGTGTCGAGGGCAATATACGACCATATTTCCATGTTGACGTATACAAAACACGACCACGTGAATGGTGTAGGCTGTCAAATCTGGGACACAGACAAATTTATGCCCGTGTAAAGCCAGGTATCCTACGAGTAATTGGATAATGCATCATAGAAAGCTAATGAATATTAATTCTAAAACATAAACATTTTGGAGACAACAAAACTAGTTTAGATGTTATTATGTGCACAGTGAGCCTAAAATAACCCGATTGTCTCATATTTCGTCACGTTTCTGTCGAACCGTCGAATCTGCATATTTTTCAATATTTCGAGTTGTTACTGCCAAAACGTATAATTCAGTGCTATGTACTTTCTGACTAATCTGCATTTATGGCAAGCTGCTGGATTAGCAACAACTCAATTAAAGAGAATTTGCTTAAAGGAGAATGGAATGGGGGCGTTTTAATTTCATGCATTGGAAGCGTTTGTTAAATTATTTTCGGAATAATTCACTCATAAATGCTAAAAAAAAATGCGTTTTAATAACCATAGTTTGATAAATATAATTATTTGTGTTTAACCTTTTTTTTGTTCATTGCGAATACCACTTCAGGGTAGTTTTGGGTAAATTAAGAGATCTATTCGAACATTTAAAATGCTTGTTCATTATTAAAAAGAACTATATGTATCCACTTATAATATTTCCAGAAATCAATTACCCTTTGGAGTTGAAGCCGACGCGTCCACAGGCAATAAACAAAATTCCACTTGTAAGAAAACGAAAGGAATGTGAAGGACATACTCCTCGCAGCGTTTCGTTTTATTAGAGGTAATCCCACTACACACTGCTATTTTGAGTGGATATTGTTGTTCTAAATTTTGATTGGTCAGTAGTCCGTCTACTGGCCAATCACTAGCTGCCCTACAAAAGCTTTACATTTGAAACGAGTGCCAGTATTGGATCAAATATGTTTACATATCGTCATGGCTCACGATTTTATTATGACTAATTAACCAGTGCATAGAAGAATACTGCAGTAAAACTAATTGCGTGACAAACGAGGCTATCAAGACGAATAAAATGTAAACAATACTGTTTGGAAACGAACATAATTTCACGGTTTTTAATACCTTAAATCAGTTTTAGGAAAGGCCCAGAATAAACGAAGGACTGTCTTGTTGCTGTACTTAAGTGATAGATTTCATTGAGTGGAAAGAATAGACACATTCCCGAGTAAGTTCAAGAAACAGGCGCCATTCCAGCAATGGCCAGAAAGGGATTTCTCGGGCCATTGCTTCAGGAATATGGTGAAGGATGGCTAGGGTTGTTTTTTTTGCTTTTTGAATATGGGAAAATGTGCCATTTCTGTATCTATGGGTCTATTACCTAATTACTGAATAAATATATTATTATTATTATCTTATAATGTAGTCTGCGTCTAATAATTTTTTTACACGCGGTGCAAATAGTACCAGTATATAGAACAGCGTTTCTCTTCGCCATACTCAAAGTAATATTAGGAGGCTACGCGTACTAAATATGCATAATTATCGATTGAGTTGCTATTTAAAAAGATATTTGTAGAATACTGCTACTTTAATAGCAAGAGGTCATGTGTAAACTTTGGTGAGCACATACAGGTCGCGATTCAATGGAATAGATTTACTTGAGCGACGTTTCGATTAGACTTTTTTAGGCTCTATCATGCCCGTTTTCATCAGCCCGGTTCGTGCAGAAAAGTAGGAGGAGAAACCCGATATTATATTATTGCATTTCTTAACCTGAACTGCCCATCAGATAATTTCAGATTTATGGCGATTGAGGATAGACGAAAAAATCAATTCAAACGACAGTTTGAATGGTTATTCCTCAAATCTAGTTTATAATTTAATTAAAAGTAGAAACTAACAATTAACAACCAATAAAAATGGTTATGTTCTGGATAAGTTAATTAATGTCTAAGTAATAATTAAGAAAACATTTCGGGCCAAAACAAAGACCTGCAATAGGCAGATTTAGCTCTTGCATAATGTTTGTTTAACTTTCAACAAGTACTGTAAACTTTTTGATCTTTTATTGTATATTGGCATTGAGAAATTGGGATACATGAGTTTGAGATGGTAGTGTATGTCCAAATCGAAAATACATTAAAGTATAGTTTTGATAAATAAACCTAATAGTTGACCAATATTTCGAGGTTTAAAAGAGCTAGATATTGGTCACTTGCTAGGAGGAGTTGGATGGCCAAATGGTTAGCACGTGCGTGCTGTATCCTAAAGCCTATCATTGAGTCAACTGGCGTGGTTTCGAATCCCCGGCCGAAGTGACAAGGAGTTGGGTCGCCTGTCCAACCTCGTGGGTTTACTCCGGGTCCTCCGGTTACCTCCCACTGCTAAAGACCCCTGCGCGCAAGCGAATTATTGAAATAAAATTAAACCAAATGGTGGTCTCGAAATGACCTAGTTTGTGTGTCGAGTGTACGTTACACCCCACCCCTCTCTCTCTCTCTCTCCCTCTCTCTCTCTATCTCTCCCTCTCTCTCTCTCTGGTCACTTCTAGACTGGAAATTTTAATTCGTTGTTAGGTGGTTTTCCAGTCAAACTTTTCGTGTTCTGGGCCTTGTTTCACTTTCTTGAATCTTGTGAACGCTTGAACGACAAATGTTATCATGCAATCTGTATGAAATTAATATGCTTTATCTAAATTAGTAAGATGAAGAAGCCTTTTGAATGTCAGGAATTTATGTCAATTGCTTCTAGAGTTATGGCCTTTGTTTAACTTTGTTGAACCTTGTGAACGTTCGGACGACAAAAAAAGTTTATCATCCGATATGTTCAAATTTATATGCATTATTTGAATTAGTAAAATGAAAAAGCCTCTCGAATTTCAACAATTTTTGTAGATTACTTTCAGAATTAGTTTTTAGAACATTGTGGACCCTCAAACGAGTCTGCATGAAATTGTCTATTAAATGTCCCTAATTACCCACAAAAGAATAAATATGCGACAACCCTTGTCGACCGCCAGGACGATTTAGCTGCTGTGGGCGTATGTTTTGTTGTCTGGCAACCCATCTTTTTTTTTTAAAATACAATACTATCTGTGCAAGAAGAGATTAAAATTATTTTGGACTATTTAATTGCCTAAATCTTCAAACATTTCTGTTTATTATAATCCATTTCAAAATACAAATGTCGATACGGTAGTCAGTGGACATACATAAACTTCACTTCCGAGGCGAGAAGACGAGAAGACGAGAAGTCGAGATTGTTACGAAGCGAGGGAACGAGAACACGAGAGGACGGGATTAGCTCAAGGGCGAGAACACGAGAAGACGAGAAGTCGAGGGCGAGGGTGCGAGAACATGAGGGTTTTCAAAGGCGAGAAGACGAGAAGTCGAGGGACGAGGGAACGATACACTCCCCTACGGAAAATATTTTGTCCTCACAGTTATAGAGGTTTAATGTGTGTCCCCTAATTGATGCCAAAATTAGAATTCGTGGTACACGCGATTTTATTAGTCAACAGATATAAGCATTCGGTCTTACTACCATAGATTGCAATCTGTGCTAAGATAACGGCACAAGTGTATGCAATGTCTCAAATATGGAAAATCAGAGGACTGTTATCAAATTTAGCAATTGAGAAAAGGAGCTCATTTTGCTCTAATTTTCAGATTTTTAAAGTGAGGGCCCAATTGCAAGTCCTCACTTTACAAAATGTCTTCTATTTGTTGGAGTTCTACCTATTTTAGGTCTCCGTTAGGTTGACAATACAAACGCACCCACACACACACCAAGACAGGGGTGACGGCAATATACGTCCACATGATTAAAGTTGACGTATAAAAAACTTCCGGCGGAGGCACCAAGACTTGAGTCCTATTTTCAGGCTGAGGATATTTCCCCTTGGTTCAAAAATTCCCGGTTTTTGATGTAACTCACATCTGAGAATGATCTCTCCATGACCTCAGCAGCTTATGCTCAGAGCTGGCCACTTGAGATATGATGAAATAAAGAATATTCCTCATCCCATATTTGTGTAGTTATTGATTATTCTCGCTCAAAAACGACAATTTTTTCTCGGTACGTTCATCTCTGCAGAAATGGTCCTAGATAGCGTTTTCAGGCATCCTGCTTTCAAAATTTTCTGGGTGAGGACCCCCTGAGCCCCTGCAGAAAGGTTCTGCCCGCCACCTCCGTCCCCCAACATTTAATAAGATCTGTGGCCATGTAGGTTGGCAATACAAACGCACACGCAGATAATTAAATTCGACCTGGCAAATTGATACTACAATCACTTCCGAGGCGAAAGTCGAAAAGTGGCCAGTACGACAGAAAGCAAAAATGATAGGTCGCTAATAGCGCGTGTGTTTATTTCTTAATTTCCTATTTTTCGACTTGCATTTTTGTTTGTAGAGAGGCCTACCGTTTTGTCGCCTTCACGTACTGACATCAATAAATATAGAAATATACAAGCAAAAATGCAGGTCGAAAAATAGAAATTAGGCAAAAACGAGGGGCGCTATTTTCGACTTGCATTTTGGCTTGAATACCAACATGCGGTTGCACGATGTACCCAAACAACCCAAATCTACCCAAAACCATAATTATTTCAACTCATAATAATAATTTATTTGATAATATACCCTTTTTAATGCCATTTTGGCATTTTTAATTTAAAATCGTAAGGTTTTTGCTTCAAAAATATACCTCAAAATTAAATTTCCAAACAAGCGATTTCGTGCAATAAACGAGTTATGTCCCTAGGTTACTACTTCCAAACTTTCTTGGAAATCGCATTTTGGGGGGCATTTGGACACCAAATAAACGTTACGACTGTAAATTAAATATGGCAATTTGGCAAATATCGATAAATTATTGTCTTACAAGTTGAAATAATGGTGGATTGGGGGGGGGGGGCGGTGTAAATCGTGCTAACGCCAAAATACTATTATCGCTGTGTGTTATTTCTTAATTTTCTATTTTCGAGTTGATTTTGGCTTGTATAGCGTGTTGGCGTCTCACATTTTGCCGTAACTTCTACTTTTTTACTTTCATGTTTTTATGGAGCTAAAAGTAGAAATTATGAATGGTAGTTATAGGGTTCCATAGTAATACTGTACTAGGCCTAGTGGGTAGCGCATATAATTATAAAAATAATAGGCTTAGTCGAGATTTTGACTTGGCTTTTCCTAACGTATTTAATTAAATGTTCATACTTACTTGTGAAGACAAACCTACGGAGCCCCTTAAGCGCAATTTTCGATACTTTTTTTTAAATTATTTCGTTTAAACGAAATAATTCATATAAATAGACGTGTGTATGTACCAATTCCAACTAGTTGTATAGTTACAATAGCTGGCCGTAGACCATTCAACAATTACGCAACGCTTTTTTTGCCATTTTTGACACCCACCACCCCTGTAAAACATCTCAACCACTCGGCCATACTAGGGATCTTCACCATGAGCGACAAGAATCCTAAAATCTATGTTACACCATATCTTACACAGGGGCGGACCTAGGAAGGGGCGCGGCAAAATGAAGGCACGTCGCTGAGTTGAGTGGTGGAAACAATCTTTTACGAGCGTAGCGAGCAAAAAAAAATTTGGGAGGTGGGCGTGGTCTTTTATGAAAATTCAATCCTTATTGGTGTATTTTAAGGGCATTTGCTGTCTTTTATTTGCTTCATTGCAAATCAATTTCTATTTATATATTCAAATTTATATAGGCCTATTCTTAAAACGGTGTTTGTGTTTTATTTGAGTTCAACGAATTATGCCTACAGGTAGATATTGATAATTAAACACGCTGTTTTGTATGACTTGTGTCTCACAAATTATATTATTATTACGCTGGAATGATAATCAGGTCAAACAGAAGTTGAGAAAGCTCTCATCGTCCTCCTAGCCCTACTACCGGGCCGTAGCAAATCCATGATCAACACAGGCAAGAAATAAAATAAGAAACATTGACATTGTGGATAGGCTTGGATTAACCGTAGATTTAAACAGTACCTTCAAAATTGATCGTAAAACTGAACGTACGACACCATTAACGACATCTAAACCTTTAACATTGGAGTGCCGTAAATTTAGATGACGGGGTCTATACTACGGCATACACAAATAAATAATGCTGTGGCAGACATGCTTTGTGTAGTCTTTTATCATGGCTTTGTCATTTGCCGTGGTAAATTTCGGGCGCTGAGTGTGTGTGCAGAGAAGGACGAAGTCGAGGGGGTTTAAATACGACTGGGCGGCTTTTTTCGATTTTTTCTTTGTGCTTGGCGGCAGAAAATAGTGCCGCCTAGGGTGGCTACATCCCTGTTCCTCGCATCTGTAGCAATTCCAAGAGCTATTTAGCTGATATTTTCGGACATATTTTGGTCTGAGAAAAGGCACTTTCAGAAGTAAAAAAGGCACTTTCAGAAGTAAAAAGGGCACTGTCGAAAATTAGGGGGGGGGGGGGGGGGCGCGCCCCTTGCGCCCCCCTTTAATCCGCCTCTGTAATACATGATAGTTACCTACATAATCGACCATACACATTCAGTCTGACATTGGCCTCCACAACGAGGCGATATATTGCGGTGAAATCAATAGACAAAAGAAAGGGGAGGGGCACCTCATGTAACCGCCCCTTCACGTATTGTAAAATCTGTTGGAGTCAGCCTATTTTGCTCAAAGAATATATAAATTATTCTTACCTGACCTGTCACATTATTAATCTACATATTTACGCATTGCATCGAGCTTTATTACTCTTTGATCGGGAATAAGTTATTTTAACTATCAACAACCCGACAGTAAAATGAGTGGTCAGGTAAATAAGGTAGTGGCTTCAGTTGCAGTAATCCTTTTAATAATGTATGTTTTAAAGGATTATTATATAGGTGTAAATAATCAGGTAAGGAAATTTATAACATTATTGTTTAGTTTGAACGATTATCGAACATCCTTTAAATTTTAATTTTAAATAATTATTCTTACTTTAGTTAATTTATAAAAAAAAACCAAGCCTTATAACCACTAAAAAATATATATTCCAAATATAACCTATCAGCTATTCTACGAAAATAACGTCACGGTCACACAAATTTAATTACTAATGTCAAATATAGACACTGATATGATATTAGCCCGGAGTTCGGATGTTCGAACCCTGCGTTGGCTGGTATGGTTCCCCTTGTCAGTGATGCAGGACGGAGGGCCTGACAAGGACAGCTGTCTAGTCGTTCGAAGGAGACGAAAACCCGAGGTACCGTGTACACATTGGCGTGCACGTAATAGGTCCCTTGGAAGTTGGAATTCGACATAAGAGTAGGCCGTAGTGCCTCTGCCCAGGAAAAATTTTCCTCATAGCACACTCCATGGCGTATAACCGTCTTCATTAGCCCAGTCAAAGGCGTGCGGGCTCGATGACAGTTGGGGGGGGGGGGCAGAATCCGAAATGCCCGAACAAAATTTAGGGTTCACAGACAACCGCGCCGGTCTTCCTCGAGTGGCGAAGAAGCGGAGCTTAACTTGTAGGGACCCCCCCCCCCCCCCCCCAGAAAATTTTGGACTATTTGACGCCTGTAAACACGTTTTCCTGTTATTTTAGCCGGTGGACAAAGCAACTTCAAAGTGGTCTTATATAAACTAATTAAGTTGGCTGACTCGAATTCCAATAAATCGTTTACAGCCCATGAAGACGGGACCGTTGGGAAACCATTTTGAAAATTTAACTGCCGCAACCGCGTTTTCCTGCTATTCCAGCCTGTGAATACAGCAAGATTAATTTGGTCCAAATAATATTATAGCCTACCTGGCTGACCCGAATTCCAAACAACCAATCAATCGTCGCGCGGTACGGGGGCCTCACCCTCCCGGAGAAAATTTTGAAAATTGAATCACCCAAAATGCGTCTTAAAGTATCCAATGGTTTTGTAACCGAAATTTCACTCTGAATTCCAACCATCCAATCAGACTGTTCCAACTGCATTAACAAATAATTATCGATGCCCTAAATAGTCGCACAAAGTAGAGTGGCTTCGGACAAATTTTTTTAAATCCATAGTCAACTCAGTACAAATTCGTGATATTCAAATACGTGTTTTATTAAGGCTCGATGACAGTTAGGGAAGCAAAACTAAAAATGCCTGATAGGGGGAAGCTGCCCCCCTGCCCCCTGGCTCGTACGCCTATGAGCACAGAACAGTAGGACGTATAACTCCATTTCATTTTGAAAAAAAACATGCAGCAGTAACTCTTGTGGAAATTCTGATTTTCGGCCGGGCTTCGCTGTAATGTTCACAAATCCCTGACGAGTAATGTTCACACTGATATAGTCAAACATATTACAACTCTGCACAAAATACTCGATAGGGTTTCTTCTTATGACCAGCCACAGTCTGTCATTGCCAATATATATTTAAAAACAGCTCAAAAACTCTGACCTCTCCAAATTTACTTTGCACATAAAAAGTGGGTTGAAATGGAAAAGATGACCTGGTTATGTTAGAAGCCTGTGGTACATTTAAGAATAGCTTAAATTCTTTTTTTCGTATTTCTCATCCACCATTTCCTTCTGGAATAATTTTAGAGAAGATGTTAAGCAAAGTTCAACGACTAAATGTCCCTTCCTTGATTGATGATACTTATAGCACCCTGTTGGTTTTTCGTGATTGATTCCGTCTTTATATTTATCGTGTGATGTTGGGTTTACCCAGGGACCCATGACTGATGTTACCTATCGTGCCCTGCTGCTTTTACGCACTGCATATTTGATTGATTGATTAGGGGCGAACAAAACGATTTTGTTTAGGGGGTGTTTAGCCAAAATGCGACTGAAGTAAAATGGTAGATTGCTATTGAATAGCTGCACCTAACATTATATGCAGGTAGCAGAGTGTATTAATAATAATAATAATAATATCTTTATTTCGTACTCAAGGTACACACACAAAATACAAAATGTGAAAGGAAAATTATTAACAAAACTCAATGAAAAGTGTTGTTTGAGAGAAAAAACATCAAATTAATATCATACAGTGCAAATATATTCAATAATTTCATTCAATTCATTTTTTGATTGTATATCATTTACATTTTATTGAGTCCTTATAAGAATACGCCAGGTGTACTTTCTGTATTAAATCTATGTTTGTACTTAGTGTATTATGTATGTGTTTATCTTGTTATTAAAAATGTACTATACATAAATAGTAAATATTGCACTCTTTTTGGGGTTATTTTGTCCAAAGCATTAAAGGAACTGTTCCGAATAGAACAGAGCCTCAAAATAAAGTCCGAGTAAGTATGAAATGTATATACTCGGACTCAAAATTTCAGCTCAAAATATTGAGTCGTTTGGACGTGAGCGTTAAAACAGGTTATCCGGACACATAACCCTTTTAAGATTTCGGGCCAATTCTTTCATTTGGTGACCCGATTAATCGATTCCCGTTCCTTTAGAGGTCTACACGGTGAATGGTCCATGTGCTGTACTTGATAACAAAAGGTAAATTTCACCGACACATTATTTTTATAAAATAAAACTCTGGTTTTATCAAATCACCGCATAATACAGTTTGGGACACCGGACTCCATTTCAAGATGAAGAGTGTGGGTATAAGTTGTATGAAAACGTATCACATATATTGAGTTAGTTGCTCGGCCCTAAGGTATGGGATCTTAATGGATTTTAACACAAAATTTAAGAGATTTATTATCAAAAACATTATCGGGATTGACCTTTAACAGACTAAATAATATAGTTAAATTACCCCACGTCTCTTATAAATACTATAAAACATAGAACTCCTCGGTTCAATATCATAGGATTGGGTGGCCAGATGGTTTAATGCGTGTCCTCTTACTTGACAAGGGGTGGAGTAGCCTAATCATATAGCACACGTCCAAACACACATGTATAGGATGATGTGATTTTTCGGGACAAGGGACTGTTTGAAGATAAGGAACTGTTATGAATTACCATGATACCATGGTGTGTACGGTATTTACAAATACACCAGCCTTTTTCACGGAATTTTAAAAACGCATTGTTTGGGATTTAATAGGTTGACATCGATTTCATTAGTACGTTATATTATGCTAAAGCTTAGCTAATGGCAATTAAAGAACAGGTGTTATTGACTAAACTATTTTATGCTTCTTTCAATAAAGACGAAAAAGAAACCGTTTAATTTTCTAAACGTGGCAATACTGAATAAATACATAATTTATGAACAGTAGTTATCGACAAAATTAAGCATTCTTTAATAACCGAAAGGTAAATGGGAATAAAGCATGTTATTTTTTAATCGCTAAATTAAATCAGTAGAAGAAGGAAGATGAACAATTGACCTTATAACCGACTCAAAGATACACGAATTAATACACCGCTCGAATTCCCTCGATATAACTATCACGTTTGTTCATGATTACAAACCAGTCTCCCACTGCTAAAGACCCCTACGTGCAAGCGAATTATTGAAATAAAGAATTAAACCATATGTTAGTCCCGAAAAGACCTAGTTGTGTTGAGTGGACGTTAAACCCCATCCCTCTCTCTCTCTCTCTCTCTTCTCTCTCTCTCTCTCTCGCTATAAATCAGTCAGACCTGGATTCTATTCGCGGGGGGGGGGGTGTAGGGGTACGAACACAATCTTGATCCCCAGACATTCTGACGTCTGTGTAAATAAATAACGCTGAATATCGACACGGTCCCCCTCTCATCACCCCAATGCCTCACACCGAATTTTACAAAAGTATGTTAAAACTATAGAGTCGCTATAACTGCTAGGCCTTTTCCTCATAAGCCCCCCCCCCCCACATGAAACAATTTTCGGTCCTAACTTACCGAGTGAGCCATAAGTAAACCTTGCTTAGGATACGATTTGGGGATAATGTTCTAGGGAATAGAACGGTTACTGTCCTGTACACAGATGTCCTCTACTGCAAATAAAAAGAATATTATTTTTAATATATGTGTAGTTAAAATATAGGGATTGTAAAGAGAATATGCTGAAAATTGCCGTCGAATTACTTCACCTTGAGTCGAGAAAACCTTATTTCAATGACACCGTAATAAAAAGTTCTGATAATCCTAAATAATCGGATTCAAATCGCTCTAAAACAGGAAATATCAGATGCCACGGAGAGTTAATTGTGTCCTTGTGGTTTAAGTCACAATGGATTGGTTATCGACATAATTTCACAAATTTCAAGAATATTTAAACAATTTACTAAACTAAAATCATCAGGCGATACACAGGCTTACCAATTCAATACTGAGAGAGAGATAAATGGGATTTAACTTCCATTCAACACAACTAGGTCATTTCGGGACTAACATATGGTTTAATTTTATTTCAACAATTCGCTTGCGCGTAGGGGTCTTTAGCAGTGGGAGGAAACTGGAGTGTCGGGAGGAAACCCACGAGGTTGAGAAGGCGCCCCTATCTCCATGCCACATAAGCTCACACTAGGGCTCGAAAGCCAGAGTGGCCGGCCAGCTAGAGGTCGAAGCGCGGCACTTTAGACCACTAGGCCATAACCCCCCCCCCCCCCAAAAAAAAATACATCAATACTACATCAATCTGTATTTACTTCCAATTCCATGTAACAAAGTTTAATAACCAAAAAACACCGCTGGACTTTGGCTCTCAATGATAATATCGCACGGCAAAATCATACTGTTAATTGGTTTTCATGTAGTCTAGGAATATTGCAAGGACTTTGCTCGTATAATTAATAATGTCATTTATATTGTAATAATTAATGTATTTGGCAAGCTGTTGGATTCACACACATTGTCTAACATATTATATATACTTAGATCAAACTGAGTGAATGGTTGACAGATTGATACATAAAGAAATCACCAGATCACACGTGATCGGAAATTTACTTATTGCATCATTTAGTTGAAGCAACCAATTCATGGTCATGAATAACAGAGTCTGTGCGGGATGTCCATGGATCCTATACAAGAAATCATGTCAAACGTTTTAGGCAGATTTGCATTAGATTCCGGACAGATTACCATGCATATGAGTTCCTATTACATATGATGTAGCTATTTCTATGAGCTGCGAGTATGACTGGCTGAGGTTTGGGAGGTTGATTTTATGCTATAAGGTACCGGATTATGAAGAATATTGTCGAGTGCCCGGTGTCTAAGACAAGATAGGACCATTTTCCAAACTCCACGCGAACCCACCTGCATGATATGTATGGCGGGGTATCGGGTTCAAAATTCGATCTAGAATAAAAAGTAGAAAATCAAAAGTCAAAAGAGAAAATTCTTATCCGAAATGGACATTTTCGTGTGGGAAACATATACCGCTCGTGATTTTCAACCTAATACGTCCACCTTTTCAACTTTAGTCGTAAATAGTTTACTTTCAACAATATAATTTCTACTTTCAATAATCAATTTTTGACATTCGACTTTCAATATTCATTT